>RBNI01005438.1:0-12566 GCA_003990745.1 Jimgerdemannia flammicorona | reverse complement strand
TGGAAATTTCGTCAAATGGAACGTTTTCCTTAATATCTCGGCAACACGTAATCCGATTATAATGTTCTTGGTATCATTAGAAAGGCCTTATTAAGGGCTTTCAAATGACACCAAGATCATCAAATTTAGATGATTATTCATCAAGTTATTGATGTAAACATTTAATTGTCTAATTTAGAAATCAAAACAATGCCGATTCGAATCCGATTCGAATCTGATTCGAATCCATCTGGATGGGATTCGAATCCCATCCGAGTTGATCCGGATTGACTCGTTCGGAGCACTATATATACATTTGGTCCTGATTGGTAAGATTCCATTTGTGTGAATCTTATATTCTGTGACTTTGTATTGACTCATCTTTGTGCGCTGTGACTTCTGTTTGACTCAGCTTCATGATCATGCAGGTGATTTCTAGATTTGTTCAGAGGGTGACATGTGATTTCTGTGGCTTAGAGGTTGTATGTTTACAACTCTCCCCTTCTTAGCTTTCGATATTTTTATTGGGGCCTTCTAATTTTGTTCTAATGTTGTTATACCATTTGGGAGGCCAAAAGTCCAGTAAAGTCCATTTTTTTCAGAAAGTAGCATGCTCATAGTACAGTTGCCTAATACATTGGATTTACATGTTAAAGGGTCATATGTTCAATGCCATGTGCCAAAAGTGATTCTGACGTCATTCACTGCTGGAGAATTTTCTCTAAGGAATCTTCTTAAATATCTATACCTCATTTCCCACCAGTGGTATGGGGAGAATAGGCTGGCTTTCAGTTTTGCTATTTTTCTAGAGGATTGGTATTCTTGACTTGCTGAGTTCTTGATTTTTTTTCATGATAATTATAGTGTTCAGGAGGGTATAATATATAGTATGAACTGATAGATATAGGAGTATTCAGATTTTAGTTGTTCAAGGAATTGTATTTCTGAACTAAGTTGGTAGCATTCTGGAGATTGGTCTTGGGTTTCCATATTGCATCATGGATCGGATAACCTTTCCATTTAATGAGATACTCAAGGTGGTTCTTGTGGCCACATTTGTTGAGGATTTGTTCAACTTCGTATTCTTCCTAGTCATTAATAATGATAGGTACAGGTGGTTCTGTAGTTTGGTTTGGGAATAGTTCATTATCATTATCATTGTATTGCTTGAGATGTTGGACATTGAAGACTGGATGAATATAAGAGGGTTGCTTTTTAGGGTAACCATTATGTAGTTTTGGAAGAGTTTTCTAGAAGTTCTGGATATTCTGGAAGACTATTTTCTTATAGTCAAGATCAATTTCATATGGAGTATATCCTCTATGCTTATTGATTTTAAGATTGGGTTGATGTCTCAACCAAAGTCCTTTTTTTGGACTAGTTCTGGATGTTCAGCATTTTCCATATTTCAGAAAGTTTAAGAAACTAAGACCAGCTTAGTTGAATTGGCATATCGTTGCAGACAATACTCAATTAGGAAATTTTGTGATGGGGTTAGGAGTAGAACCTAATGGGGAGCGGATTTACTTAAGAGTGGTTTATGGGTTATTAAATAGGTTTATTCGCTATTCATGATATTGCTATACTAGGAGTAGTTGTATAAAGGGATATTGTGGGGAAGTATTCAGGAATGTTCTTGTATATTCGAGTCTGAGATTCTAAGGTCTGGGGGAGGGGGTATTTATACTAGTGAGGGGCTATCTGGACTATACTAGATATGGATATAGCACTAAGTACTTTGCTGAGTCAGAATACAGTTACATAGTATAAGTGTGATCTGATATATCAAGAGATCAGCTGACTGCTGAGTCAGTTTACAGTCACATCATACAAGGCTAATCTAACTATACTATGACTGCTAAGCTATTTATAGGTGAGGAGGAAGAAGGCCCAGCAGGAGCCAAGGGAGCAAACCCAGAGCCAGTGTCAAAGTGAATGGAAGATATGTGGAAGAGTGTGTATAAGGGAGATGAACAAAGAATGTAATCAAAATTGCATCAGCCATTTATTGCTATGCGGAAGCATGGTCCTTATATACAAAATATGACATCCCAAAAGGGAGAATATGCCACAACTCAGGGCAAACCAAATTAGGAACCATATGATCACTGGAGATAGTAGAGATAAAGAGAGAGCCAATCCCAGTTACAGAATAAAAATCACAAACAAATACAAACAAAACAAATCCAAATCAAGATTAAAAAACATCTGCAGACCCTGGAGGGGTGAGCATGAGTGAGGGGTGAGACTGAAACAGAGCAAGCCACAGCGAGCCTGAGCGAAGTGAGGGGCCAAAGGCAGCAGAGGGGAGCGAAGTAAGGTTGAGACCCCGGAGCAAGTGCAAGACCCTGGAGGGGGCAAGGATGTTTTTTAATCCTCTCTAATAGAGTCGGAGGCACCAGAAGATGATAAAAATGCAAAACGAGAGTGATGGATTAAAGAAGAAATAGAAGGAAGATGCAAACAAGCAATCAAAGAGTGTTGAGAAAGAGACAAAAGTCCATGGCATGAAAGAGAAGAGCGCAGGACAGTATCAGGGTGTTGAGCAACTCATTGAGTATGATCAAATGGTACAATGAAAATCAGGGGTGGGAAGAAAGAGGGGGTACAGAGTGGGTAAGAGGGGAGGGAGGGAAGGGAGGGAGAATAAGAGGGAGAGAGGAGGGAAGAGTGAACAACAGACCATTCAACTGAAGCAAGAAGATCGCAAATGATAGAAATTGGGTAGATATGATGATAGACCACAAAGTTACCAAGAACCTGAACAGCAGACATCCAATCAGAATGATGGGAGCAGCATAAAGCAAGATGACAAGCCTTACCATGAATATATTCAAGAAGAGTGCAATGAGGATAGTTAGACAAGAAGTCAGGGAACTATTGAGAATGAGGAAAATGAGAATATACAACAGTTTGAAAGGGGGAAAGAGAAATGGAAAGGTCCAAAAAGGGAATACTAGTCATACTGCACACCCAAGTAATAGAATGATGGAGAGGGTAGACGCCTTGGAACACACTAGGGATATCAACACCAGCAACAGTGAAGATAATAAAGTCATCAATGTATTGGTAAAAGAAGATATCCCTAGCCCAGAATGCGATGGAAAGAGGTAAAGTAGGATTACATATTGCACAAAGTTCATGAGTCAGGCCAACCAAGTTGGTAAGGGTGGGGGCACAATTCATTCCCATGACAATATCAGATATCTGGTGAAAACAGCCAAGGGCCAACTCAAAGAAATTAGAGTGGCAGATGAGAAGCATAAGCTCAACAATAGAAGCCAATGAAACAGGGGAATCTAAAGGAAAAACAATGGAACCCAAGAAGCAAAGACAATCATCGATCTCATCAAAATAAATAGCAGTATAAAAGGAGGAAAAGTCACCAGAGGCCAAATGGGAAAAACGATGAACAGGCATAATGATAGAGCAGAGAAGGGCAAGCTCCTGGGTATCATGAAGAATGATATACTCAGGCCCAAGGTGGTGCTGAAGAAAAGCCATTCAGGAGAGGAAGAAGTGGGAGAGCCACTTTGAAATCTCAGTAGTAGGTGAACAAAAAGTAGCCGTGATGGGACACCAAGCCAAAGAAGGCTTGTGAACTTTAGGAAGAGTATAGAAAACTGGAAGACGAATATCCGGAAAGGACAAAGAGTCCTGGAAGAAGTTAAAAATGGGGTTCACAAAAGGAGAATCCAAAAGTGATCTAGTAAGAGCCAGAGAAACCTGAAGAAGAGTGAGAACCTCATCCAATCCAAGAGCACTAGGCTCGTAAGCCGTGGCTCAAAGGAGGGCAGAAAGGCCATCGAGATAGAGTAATTTGGGAATAAGCACAAAACCTTGATTCTTATCAGTGACTATAAGCAAGTGCAAAGGCAGTTGTTTGACCGATTTAAGTGCAGTATGCATAGCATAGTCTGAAACCAAGCAAGAGCAAGTATGTCTGGGAACAGACAGTGAGCAAGCCATATCAAGGAATATACAGTGTGAAGAGATATTGAGAGGAGGGACCCAATTGCTAGAAACAAAATAGTGAGAGGGCATCTTACCACGATTCTCAAAGAAGATGATAAGGTCAAGAGTATGACAGAAGTGCAGAAGATGAGCTGGATCAGTGGAAGAGAATTGAGAGAGAGTTGCAGAAAAAACAAAGTGAGGACCCAGGGATAAGACAAAGACTTGAAGAGGAGAAAGGGGGCAGTCAGCCGAAGAAAAAGGAGAAGACAAAAGAGCCCCAGAAGAAGAATAAACCTGAAAATTCGGGACAAGCAACTAGGAAAGATGAAGAGGGGACAGTATGAGGAACCACTCAGAGTATACCAGAAGCAATGATGGAATCCAAGAAGGGACAGGGACACTGGGGGAGAACCATACCGGGGGGAAAGTTTAAGAGCAGGAGGTCTTCCCCTTTCCTCTGACTTTTTTTGAAGGTGGTGAGCCCAACAAGCGAGAGCACACCCCATCAGAGTGCCAGACCTTGCAGCCACAGGATTTTATGCATCCCTTGTATTTGGGGGCATGGGGAGAGGAGGCGGAGGAGGAACTGGTGGAGGAGGCAGAGGGAGAGTGACTGAGAAGAGGCCGACAAAGCCTAGTTGGGCTTGGCGGGGGTCTTGGCAGGGGTCTTGGAGGGGGCCTTGGCAGCAGCGGTGGTGAAGGAACGAACCTCGGCATGGGCAGCAGCATGAGCCTCAGCATGGATGGCCTCAAAGACCGAAACCTCAGGAGAGGTGGGGAGGAGAGCAGTGGCGGCGGTGCGAGCAGCAGCGATAGCATGAGATATCTCCTACTCGTGAAGGTGAGCAACGAAGGAGGTGCCAGCAAGGAGGAAGCGATGTACAGCATCGATGTTGGCAGCAACCGAGGGAACTTCATAGATAGCGAAGCCACAGAAGAGGGCAGCATCTGAGAGGTGAGAGAAGGCGAAGGCCACAAAAGTGGCACAGGTATGGTAGAAGGAGGTGGAGGCAGTGGTGGCAGAAGCAGTAGTGGCATCAGTAGTGGCAAGCTTGGTGGTGGCAGTGGCAGCATAAACCTCTTCAGAGAGAGCTTGGCAGCAGACCTTGGGGAGAACAGAGTAGCAAATGGTGGGCAGAGTGACAATATCGATGTCATGGCAGAGACAAGCCTCCTTAGCAGAGAGGGCAAGAACTGACCAGAACTGAGAGAGGAGCAGATGACCAGAAGGATGAAGGTCCAGGGAGAGGGAGAGAATGGCGGACAAGACATAAGCCTCAAACAAGACAGTGGTGGAAATGAAGGTGGGGGGAGGAGGAGGAGGAACCTCATCTATAACTTCATCGATGAGGACAGAGGCCCTGAGGGCAGGCAGTATAGCAGAGGAGGAAGAAGGCCCAGTGGGAGCCAAGAGAGCAAACCCAGAGCCAGTGTCAAAGCAAACAGAAGATATGTGGAAGAGTATGTATAAGGGGGATGAATAAAGAACATAACTGAAATTGCATCAGCTGTTTATTGCCATGCAAAAGCACAGTCCTTATATACAAAATATGATATCCCAAAAGGGAGAATGTGCCACAACTTAGGGTGAACCAAATTAGGAACCACATGACTGCCAGAGATAGCGGAGATAAAGGGGGAGCCAATCCCAGTTGTAGGATAAAAATCACAAACAAACACAAACAAAACAAATCCAAATTGAGATTAAAAAACATCTGCAGACCCTGGAGGAGTGAGTGTGAGCGAGGGGTGAGACCAAAATGGAGCAAGCCACAGCGAGCCCAAATGAAGTGAGAGACCAAAGGCAGCAGAGGGGAGTAGAGTAAGGTCGAGACCCCAGAGTGAGCATGAGACCCCGGAGGAGGCAAGGATGTTTTTTAATCTTGATTTGGATTTGTTTTGTTTGTGTTTGTTTGTGATTTTTATCCTATAACTGGGATTGGCTCCCTCTTTATCTCTGCTATCTCTGGCAGTCATGTGGTTCCTAATTCGGTTCGCTTCAAGTTGTGGCATGTCCTCCCTTTTGGGACATTGTATTTTGTATATAAGGACTGCACTTTTGCATAGCAATAAATGGCTGATGCAATTTCGGTTATATTCTTTGTTTGTCTCCCTTATATATACTCTTCCACATGTCTTCTGTTCACTTTGACACTGGCTCTAGGTTCACTCCCTTGGCTCCCACAGGGCCTTCTTCCTCCTCGGCACTGTCTGGATAGTCTTTGATGACATCACTATTGATGACATCATTGCTGGCAAAGTCTGAGCAGTTTTCTGACTTCTGACATCATTAGTTTCAAGGTATTGTTACTTCTATTTCTTGTAAAATTAAGGCTATTTTTAGTGGCAGTAGTTATACAAGGATAATAGGTCTTGGTTCTCTTTTTTTTTGGTCTGCTGGCACATTTGTGAGGACTGGCCATTCTTGTCTAGGGCAAGGGCTCCCAATGTCATAGCTGGAGGTTTGAATCTTTCAAAAATGATATTTTCTATAATCCGAGACAATTTCTAGTAGTAATATCTGTCACGTGGATGGCTTGAGATTGGTTTCAACATTGTCAACTTTCTTGAGTTCAGATGAAGCATCCGTCACTCTCTAACGGAGGTGACACAGATAGAGCGAATGGAGTTGTTCAAATGTATTTTGCTTTGGCTAAGTAATGAGGTCTTGTATAGTTGCAGTATATCTTGGTCTTGAGTTGATAAGTGCAGTTTATAAACCTTTTGATAGATGAGATAGGGTTCTTCTTGTCTCAATTTGAGTTTGGTACTTTTGATTTTCTTTTGTAATAGTACAGTACACCAAACTAGTTATAGCAGTTCAGAGTTAGTCTTATGGTTGTAGTACTTCTTCTAGTATTCTTATATCTTGGTAGTGAGTTCTCGTACTTGCTGGCATATTTCGTATAACCAGATGATCTCTTGTTTTGTAGTCTCGCATGTGGTTTCCAAATTAGTTCTGAGGATGCTATGCAATTTTGGTGGCTTAGAGGTTGTATGCTTACAACTCTCCCCTTCTTAGCTTTTGACATCCTTGTCGAGGCCTTCTAATTTTGTTCTAGTGTTGTTATACTATTTGGAAGACCAAAAGTCTGGTAAAGTCCATTTTTTCAGAAAGTAGCATACTCATAGTACAGTTGCCTAATGTGTTGGATTCACACGTTAAAGGGTCATGTGTTCAATGCTATGTGCCAAAAGTGATTCTGATATCATTCACTGCTAGAGAATTTCCTCTAAGGAATCTTCTTAAATGTCTATATCTTGTTTCCCACCAGTGATATGGGGAGAATAGGCTTGCTTTTAGTTTTGTTATTTTTCCAGAGGGTTAGTATTCTTTTGTTCTGTCTTGCTGAATTCTTGATTAGATTTGTGATAATTATAATGTTCATGAGGGTAATATGTGCTATATACTGATAGGTGCAGGAGTGTTCAGATTTTAGTTATTCAAGGAATTGTATTCCTGAACTAAGTCAGTAGTATTCTGGAGATTGGTCTTGGGTTCCCATGTTGCATCATGGATTGGATAATCTTTCCATTTAATGAGATACTCAGGGTGGTTCTTGTGGCCACATTTGTTGAGGATTTGTTCAACTTTGTACTTCTCTTAGTCATTAATAATGATAGGTGCAGGTGGTTCTGTAGTTTGGTTCGGGAATAGTTCATCATCATTGTCATTGTATTGCTTGAGACATTGGACATTGAAGACTGGGTGAATCTTAATGGTGTCTGGTAGTGCCAATTTGTAAGAGGTCGGAGAGACTTGTGAAATGACTTCAAATGGTCCAATAAACTTATTGTTCAGTTTTGTAAATAGTCTGTGCTTGAGGTTGTCAACTCAGTATCCTTGGATGTCTAATAGAACTTTTTCTCCAATATCGAAGGTTTCTTCTTGGTGATGTTGGTTAACATACTGTGACTGTTGTTCTTAAGCTTACAATAAATTCTCAATTGCAATCTGGCTTAGTGTAAGCACACAACCTCTAAGCCACCAAAATTGCATGGTATCCTCAGAACTAATTTGGAAACCATATGCGAGACTACAAAACAAGAGATCATCTGGTTACACGAAATACGCCAGCAAGCACGAGAACCCACTGCCAAGATACAAGAACTAGAAGAAGTACTACAACCATAAGACTGACTCTGAACCACTATAACTAGTTGGTGTACTGTACTATTACAAAAGGGAACTGAAAGTACCAAACTCAAATCGAGACAAGAAGAACCCTATCTCATCTACCAAAAGGTTCACGAACTGTACTTATCAACTCAAGACCAAGATACACTGCGACTATACAAGATCTCATTACTTAGCTGAAGCAAAACACATTTGAACAACCCTGTTCGCTCTATCTGTGTCACCTCCGTTGGAGAGTGACAGACACTTCATCTGAACTCAAGAAAGCCGACAATGTTGAAACCAATCTCAAGCCATCCACATGACAGATATTACTAGTAGAAATTGCCTTGGATTACAGAAAATATCATTTCCGAGAGGTTCGAACCCCCAGCTGCAATATTGAGAGCCCTTGCCCTAGACGAGAATGGCCAGTCCTCGCAAATGTACCAGCAGACCAAAAAAAAAGAGAACCAAGACCTGTTATCCTTGTACAACCACCGCCACCAAGGACAGCCTTAATCTTGTAAGAGATAGAAGTGATGACATCTTGAAACTGATGATGTCAGAAGTCAGAAAACTGCTCAGACTTTGCCAGTGATGATGTCATCAATAGTGATGTCATCAAAGACTAACCAGATAGCGCCTAAACCTATAAATAGATTAGCAGTCATAGTATAGTTAGATTAGCCTTGTACAACATGACTGTGAACTGACTCAGCAGTCAGACGATCTCTTAACATGTCAGATCACTCTTATACTACGTGACTGCATTCCGACTCAGCAAGGCACTTAGTGCTATACCCATATTTAGCATAGTCCAGATAGCCCCTCACTAGTATAAATACCCCCTCCCCCAGACCTCAGAATCTCAGACCTGAACAATCCGAACACAACTTCTGAGCACTTCCCCACAATACCCCTTCACACAACTACTTTTAGTATAGCAATATCATGAATAGCAAATAAACCTATTTAATAACCCACAAAACACTCTTAAGTAAATCTGTTCCCCGTTAGGTCCTACTCCTAACTCCGTCACGAAATTTCCTAATTGGGTATTGTCTGCAGCGATACGCCAATTCAACTAAGCTGGTCTTAGTTTCTTAAACTTCCTGAAATATGGAAAATCCTGAATATTCAGAACTAGTCCATTGAAAGGACTTTGGTTGAGATGTCAACCCAATCTTGAAATCAATAAGCATAGAGGACGTACTCCATATGAAATTGATCTTGACTATAAGAAAATGGTCTTCCAGAATATCTAGAACTTCCAGAAAACCCTTTCAGAACTATGTAACGGTTACCCTAAAAAGCAACCCTCTTACAACTTGGTAGCAGCGGTTTACAATCCAATTCTGCTTCAAGATGCTTCTTCACCCCACTACAAACCCTTCTGCGAATTCCTACAGATTGGTATAAAGCCCAACCTCTGAACTGGAATTTATTTTGAACCATCTGACAATCTGGAGAGAATTGAACCTGATGTATAAGAACAATTTGACCTCCACACCTGCAACAAGTGGGACAAACTTCATTCAAAGAAAGAAGTACTCCGATTAAACCAGCAAATAGGTGAAACCCTATTCACCGAACTTCTTGCACTACACCCAGCAAGTCAAGACGAAGAAGGTCTTATAGAAGCCTTCTTTACTCTTCTCAATAAGAGTTTTGTCAGCTCCACAAACCCGAGTAATCTAGGACAACTAGCAGCAGTCTTTCTAGCCTTAGTTCCTCACGAAGCCCAAGCCTGTAAGAGGGTTGCTTTTTAGGGTAACTGTTACATAGTTCTGGAAGGGTTTTCTGGAGGTTCTAGATATTCTGGAAGACCGTTTTCTTATGGTCAAGATCAATTTCGTATGGAGTATGTCCTCTACACTTATTGATTTCAAGATTGGGTTGATGTCTCAACCAAAGTCCTTTTTTGGACTAGTTCTGGATGTTCAGGATTTTCCGTATTTCAGGAAGTTCAAGAAACTAAGGCCAGCTTAGTTGAATTGGTGTATCGCTACAGACAATACCCAATTAGGAAATTTTGTAACGGGGTTAGGAGTAGGACCTAACAGGGAGCGGATTTACTTAAGAGTAGTTTGTGGGTTATTAAATAGGTTTATTTGCTATTCATGATATTGCTATACTAGGAGTAGTTGTGTAAAGGGATATTGTGGAGAAGTGCTCAGGAGTTGTGTTCAGATTGTTCAGGTTTGAGATTCTGAGGTCTGGGGGAGGGGGTATTTATACTAGTGAGGGGCTATCTGGACTATGCTAAATATGGGTGTAGCACTAAGTGCTTTGCTGAGTCGGAATGCAGTTACGTAGTACAAGTGTGATCTGACATGTCAAGAGATTGTCTGACTGCTGAGTCAGTTCACAGTCACGTCATACAAGGCTAATCTAACTATACTATGACTGCTAATCTATTTATAGGTTTAGGCGCTGTCTGGGTAGTCTTCGATGACATCACCATCTATTGCATTATCTCTGAAGAAGTAGTCATCTAGGAAGAGTGGTTCACAGATTACTTCTCCTTGTTCATTGAGGTAGTAATACATTGGAACTTTATCTCCGTCTCATAGGATAGCATCATCTGTCTCGTATGCTGGATAAGATATTAGGGGGCGAAGAAGTGGTACATTGTCTTCGTTTTCATCGGATTCGCTGTCTGTATACCTTCTGTAGGTTATAGCACTATGAGTCGCGGGGTTGTAGTATGCTGGTAGCTGTAGTTCGTGTCGTTCATACTCAGGTGGTGGAGTGGTTGATTCTATCTCGAGGGTTGTCTGAAGGTACAGGTTGTGTTCTCCGGTCTCTTTGTTGTAGTTGAAGTAATCGGGAGTGAATGCAGGTTGGTATTCGTGCCAGTGGTCATTGTCCCAATAAGTCTCATACATGGTTATGAACTGTTATAAGTTCATCAGCAGAGTTGGCGGTGTGATCAGAGTTGGAAGAGATCCTTGGCTTGAGGTCATGTCGGCGTCGGAAGGATTATTGTCTTCTGCTTTATCCTTGTCAAAGTTGATTATATCGTAGATGTCCTTTATGGTATATCCAACTTGGAGCATTTGCAGGATGTGATCATCGGGGTGTGGGAAGGTTCTGTCTGTGGTTTCAATATATTCAAGATACTTGTGGTTGAGTTCTTGTATCATATCATCAATTTGGCCATAGGATAGGGTAGCAACCATTTCACTGGTAGTAACTCGGAGGCGGGGAATAAAGGTGCTGTATTCATAGAAGAGTTCTCAGTGTTTACGGGTGATGAGTTTCTGGTGTTGAGACATCTGGGTAATGTCTGTATCATGGTGGTAGTCAATCATGTCTTCCAGGAGGCAGCCGATCTGGTAGTAGCTTGAGATTTGTCCAATCCGGTGAGCCTCATTAAGCATGTTCAAGGCGTTCCATCAGGCTTCTACGAAGTAGAGAGGTGCTTGGCTGTAGATATTCATGAGGGGCAGAGAGGGTGTGGCTCAGTTGACAATGGCATTCCAAATGTCAGCATGGATGCAGTTGTAGATCTCGGTAGTCATGTTTGTGTATTTGGAAGTTGTGGTTGTTATTTGTTTTGGTTCTCTATTTCAACGCGTCTCAGGGCTGGGTATATATGCATTTGTTCTGGATTGGTAAGATTCCATTTGTGTGAATCTTATGTTCCGTGACTTGGTATTAACTCAGCTTTGTGCACTGTGACTTCTGTTTGACTCAGCTTCGTGATCTAGCAGTGATTTCCAGATTTGTTTGGGGATCGCATGTGATTTCTGTGGCTTAGAGGTTGTGCGCTTATAAAGCCTCTGTAGCCAAGTGGCTCAACTCTACTGACTTTCACCATACCAGGACCAAGACCGCATTATACTACCGATTCCAGAACAGCAAGGCCCACCATATTCTTAAGGAAGAAGCAAGAGAAACCCTTCATCAACTACCTGACTCTGAACCTGAAGCAGGCCCTGCTACAGCCCTACCTGAATCCAAAACCAATACCGAACCAGAACTTGACTTTGAGTTAAGTCCATCTGAAATCAGATATATAACTGATTCTGTCTACTTTGACGCCGAGCAAATCCAAATACATGGGGACCAAACCGAAGAGGAAGAGGAGTATCTCAGTGAATTCGATCCCGGATATACTGCCGAAGGAAACGAACCTCCATCAGGACAGAATACACCTACACAGCAACAGACAGCTATCTATCAAGCCCTTACTCCAGACCCACAACTACTACTCCAGCAACTTACACAGACCCAAAGAACCCCATCACACTCTGCACCAGTACCTCAAGTAGTACCAGTAACACCACTACCAGTAGTCCAACTGCCTCCAGTAAACAACATGGCAAACCAACAGATTATAGACCTCATAGCCCAGGTAGCTATAATGGCAGCAACCAATACTGCCTTAGCCGAACAGACCCGACCTACAAAAAATCTGAGTCTACCTACCTTCAATGGTACTGTACAAGAAGTCCAAAGCTTCATTAGTGTAGTTGACACCAACTTCGAAGCCAATCAATGGACC
>RBNI01005437.1:0-12568 GCA_003990745.1 Jimgerdemannia flammicorona | reverse complement strand
AAAAAAAAAAAAAAAAAAAAAAAAAGATATCTGCGCATACATCACATGTCGCCTCACATGTTGCTCCTTAGGTGATCAATGTCGTCGGACGCAAACGGATGGCGAAAGGGACACTGCAGGTCGGTGGGAAGTTTGTCAAGTGTCACACGACCTGCAGACCTAGAACAGAGGTCTGTGATCTGATGGTGAGCATGATGAGATGTCTGAAGGATTGCAAGGAACTCATCGGCAAAATGACGTTATCGGAACTCGAGCTAGCAAGGCATTTCGGGCTTTTCACTCCATTGGCCTGGGTAAAACGCGTCGATCATGACCATCGATGATATCTCTCACTGGAGCACATGTTTGATCAATCCGGATCTATGGAGGTACCAGTATCTGAAGGCCCCCATAAATCTCAATTGCAAATCGATGCCTTGACGGTAGAATCCACAACGACCTCTTCCTCACAACCCGTTATGACCGATGCAAGATATCAACACGTATCTGGATCCAGTTGTTACTTGTAATTGAAACGGCCGGGGGCCGCCTCATTAGGTATTCTGAGATTGGGTCACGCGCCGCAGGGGGATGATATAACCATGGATTATGTACGACACTTCTTTTTAACAACCAACGCCTCCCGTCTCACAAGTCCACCAGCCGTTGTTCTGTTTGATACTGTACATGGCGGCTCCCCAGCCCATGACGCCGCCGTCTCCGTTAGGCGACCCTCCCGGATCTGGGCCGCCTGAGGACGATCCTTCAGCTCCACCCGATGAACTTCTACCGTTACCCGTCAAGCTTGACGAAAACATCCTAGACTTGTTGGAGGTGTTGCAGGATATCGGCTACTACGACACCGATACCGTCGTGATGGAGGACCTCCGAGGGGCATCGGACGAGACTGTCTCTTCCGCTGCGGGAAGAGACAACAGAATCCTAGTCACCTGCGACAGCGATCACATGTTGCCACGTTTTATATCCGCCCGCGGAGTGTTGTATATCTGGGGGAAGCTCAAGCCCAACCCAGAGTCGTCTCCGGTAACCTTTGTCCGACTCAGAAAGGAGTTGCGTGCGATGGTGGTAAAGGAGCTGTTTCGCGATTACCGGAATATCATTCAACAGTAAGTCATTGGTATTTAGCAAACTCGATGATTGGTAAATACCATTGCTAACGGCGTGCTTGTTTTCCATCTAGAATCCACTCCCGCGATCTATCAATGATTGCAATCCTGACCGGACACGCTGGGGATTTCCACTGGGAGATAAGGGAATCAAGAACGGAGGAGATTAATCGTTACTTCAACAAGTATGTGACCAAAAACAGGGCCCTCCCGTTCAATTAGGTAAGTGGAAGTGCCAATACCAAAAAAAGAGATTTGGGAGGAGGCAGATGCAACAAGATAATTGACTATTTCCATCCTGTTCATCGACGATATTCGTTCTCCAAAAGAAGACCTTGTGCGGCCCTTATCTGGCTCATGCGGATCCTTTTGTTGCGCGGAGAAAAATAGGCATAAAAAAAAAAAAAACGCCTATTTTGCTTTTCAAACCCCATTCTATTTTATTTATTTATTTTTCTCTGGACGAATTTCTTTCATTCTGCTGTTTACGTAATTGTTATATAATATATAGGTGCACAATCGATTATTGTAAAAGTCACAATTGCCGTTATATATTTTAAATCAATTTGGAGATTTTTACCCACATGCAATTGCCGCGGTTTCCTTGACGACATGCCTTATTGCCTCTTGTGGCCAAACGGATACCCAAGGCTATCATACTCAATACCGGGTGTCGTGCGCAATACCGATGTGCATAACAGAGGAACCTTGCTTCGTCTTGCTACAGTATGTCTGTGCTTTACCAATGTTTCAGTGTTTTTGTATTGTATGTTCACCACCGTATTTACCATCATCGAACGGTGACGGTCGTTGTCTGGCGGTTTGCTATGTTGAGTGACTCTCGAAAGCTCTATTATGTCAATAGCTAACACGAGAAATTCTGATGACGTGATTGAGAATCATGTGAGTCCAGAATATACGAATTTACAAGAGAAGCCTACGTTAGTATCCAAGCATAGAAAAAACCATACCGGGCCGAATCAGCGGACGCCCCTGCCAATCAGCATCAACCCGCGAGGTGACATGTGACTGGATGCAGGCCGAAGATCGGCATTCTTCACAACGCCACACTCACTCTTCACTCTTCTCTACCAGCACTACGATCTCTACCAGCACTACGATATAAGGTGGCACTAATACAAGCACTCAAGCCGACAAACCTGACACGGTCGATATCTGGGGACGGAGATACGCATATCATTATTCAGGACATCATACATCACATGTAGAACCCACAACGTATGCTACGGAGGAACGTTTGCTGTTTCAGCCCCTGCACGCTCCAACGCAATGCTTCAGTTTGACGAGACGACCGAGTGTCTGCTTATCTCCGTATCAGTCACTAGTGTGCGAGTCACGTTCGTCGTATGTATGCGCCCTTGATGAACCTAAATTAATAAAGCAAGAGATGACTCGATGAAACTGGATCCGTTCTTTCAACGCAGCTATGTTCTTAGTAAGTTTCTATATTATTCTATCACTTGCACTATAGACCATATCTCCTTACCGTCACGCCGAAGGCCTGTGTTCGCTATTTCTCCCAGACTCGTACTCCTTTTTTGACACCTCCCCACTTCTCCCTCCGCGCCCATAGTTGTTTTGATCTATTTCGTAACCCGACGACCCAAGATTCGAAAAGTGCCTGCTGCTATCACCAGACTGCGCCACTTTCACACCCTCCCCCTTTTTTTTTATCTATTTCCCTACGCCCTGTCCCTCTCCATTTCAAGCTCACCTGTTTTCGTCTTTTATTGACCCGGCAAAACGATATATTTTTGCATTTTTGCGAGTGCAGGTGTCAAATATACACTATCCAAAAGTGGGGAGAACACATCGATGGGTCAGCAAACATGAACAAGGGAAGTGCACAACAAACGGATCTGGCGACGACAATGTTTCATAGGATGAAGAACCTTGGAGGGGTTCGTATCCGCACCGGAACGTCTGTTTTAGAATCTGTTGCGAGCTCACTCAAAGTGGTTCTCTCCCCTCAACCTTGAGCTAAGATGGCATCCATGAGTGGTTCGGACGACCATATTGCGCGGGAAGCTCTCATACCCTAGGTTTTCAAAGAGGGCCAACAGATAGATAACGATTGGCTGTTCCATATTGGAGATAACAGGGTAACGTGGTTGCAAGGAGCAGCTACGGCAGAACAAAACAATCTATTCCTTCGGGATCTTCGTGTAACAAACGGAGCGAAGACTTGGTGACCGCAATATAGTCACGGGTGTTGGAGGAAGGCAACCAACTGCAAGAATAGCCAGGCAAGGGAAGGCAACAATAAATTTAGGATTGGAGACTTTCACCAGGCTTACCCTCCTCGGAGACGTCGCACTTTTTTTTTTTATGGACAAGGCAAGAGCACAAAGGATGTGGTCACATGGATATGCGTCATTGTTTGGCCAAACGAAACACAATTTAGCACCGAGATATCGGTTTACACTATCTAAGAAAAGGTACGTACCCCTTCACCGAGTATATGGATATCGGAAGGACGATTGTTCGTAATGCAGTACTCGCAGAGGGTGTGAAGGCCAAATAATAACGAGCGAGTTGATGGGTTTGTATAAAGTAACTTGTACGCCCTGGAAATGACCCTGGAGTAATGGCAGGTATGCTGGAGATTGCAGGAATCGGCGAACAATCCATTCTGTTGAAATGCTCAATTATTTTAAACCCTTGAGCTGGCTATGTACCCGACATGACAGCATTACTGATAAACTATGTTGGAGGAGGAAATTACACGCGGAAGGCAATATAATAACCGCCTAAATAGCTGTTTATGGTTATTTGTGATGATGGTGCCGATGGAGGTGCGGACCCACGAGTGAGTGGGATAGATTAGGAAGACCCCAGCGTAGAGGCAGGTTGAACCGGGGGCATGCTCGAGGGTGTGTTGGTGTGTGTGACTTGCTGTGTAAGGGTGGAGCGACCAAACTTCCCAACCAACGCTATACAAATTGAAAAAGAAAAAAAGGAGAGATAATCATCTGCCATGCCCTCTCTCCTTTTCAACGAGCACATCTGCATGTTCGTCAAAGCAGACCGATTCACGCCCTGTGCACACTAGTACATCCCAAGACCACTGCGGTCCCAATGTGGCAGAAGCCTATCGACTGCGGTAAGCGTTTTTTGTCTTTTTTTTTTTTTTTTTTTTTTTTTTTTTTTTTTTTGTTTGGTGTCACACAATCACCCATGCCAACCAATGATGACATGCCATACTACACTCTTACCACTGAATAGCTTTTGAAATAATGTAAATACCCCTCTTAATAAACTCTCCAAACCACTAAAGAGTAGTCCTGCCAAAAGGATTAGGGTCGTAAAAACGAAAAACAAAAAAACAAAAAACAAAAAACTCAATAGAACGAACCACGACCTGAGAAACCCGACTCGAGAAAAGAGCGACGAGATTCCACAGGGGAAAACCGTTACACGCCTCTTTTATCTCGAGCTGTTTCACTGGGTGTGAGTCGCGGTGGCGAAGCTGGTTTAAAATAACAACAAACGAGATGAAATTTTTTTCAAAAAAGGGTACCACCAATCCAAATAGGCCATAAGGTACTTTTCGCCTCAAATGTGTTCGGAAGATCTTTGCTGGATGTTGGGGGTCTCAAGGTCCTAGGGCAACCAGTTGAACATATGATTTAAGTCGGTGGCAGCGAGTAATGAACAATCCTCTCTGTCCGAGTTCCAATATCCCAACTGTAAAACATTACTCGTTGGATTGAACTTTTACCAACGTGGCTGTTGACGCACTTCATTTGCCAAGACTGATTAATTAATCGCTCTCAAATGACACGCAGAGGCGCGGTATCCAAAAATGATGACAATAATCTTATTATTCAACCAATTAGTCAATTCAGGCAAAATGGTCGAATTAATTGAATTGAAGTGCAAATATAACTCCATTCCCCCGTCCCCCTCCTTACTATAGATTTTTCATTTTACACTATTTTTAATCACATTATCTCCCAAGCGACCCTCTATCACCTTGATCCAAGAGGCAGAGAGAGAAGTCGAACCAAGAATAGGGAAGAATAAAATAATAGTGCGAGTCGGTTCGCTATCAGGTGGTTGGTATCGAAAATATATCATACAAAGTGAAAGAGCGGGTTGGAATGGACCAAAAGAGGGTGACGATGCAAGCACCGAATCAGCGTGAAGAGACACAAAAGCAACGCAATCTATACGAAAAATTACAGGTCTCATAAACAGACCCATGCACTCATTCATGAATTAAAACAAAAAGAAAAAAAAAAGTTAAATCAAATCTATCCCAGTTCATCCTCCCCCCTCAAAAAAAGAAGAAAAAAATCCTCCAATGTCGCCGTCTACTCTAACGTCATTATTTTTTCACCTCCGGCGATCCGCGACGCGAAGTCGAGCCCTCTTAGCACGGCCTCCCTGGGACAGCTGTCAGGGGCGTAGTGAACTACAAAGTAACCGGGCTGGTACTTGTTGGGGAAGGTATTGAAGGTGTGGTCGTCGTTCAACAGCGAGAGAACCTATTGAGCGAGGTGGGATGGAATAAATATTATATTAATATCGAGGGTCAGAGGGCTTCTTCGTTTATCGTCTTCTTCCCACTAGGGATATACACTATGTATCCAGCCCTACACTTGGGCGTGTCTTATATACCAGCATTCGCCATCCTACATGCCACTTCCCAAGCTCCCCAGTATTGTTTTCCCCACCATAAAATAATAAGTACACATACCCCGTCACGCCATTCATCAGACTTCATCAAATCCCACATCGCTAGTTGCTCAAAGCTCGGCTTGATGGTATAATAATCGGACGCCTCGTTCACCGCCCTGATAAACCTCTTGCTCCACTCCGAATTTCTGATGAGCAGCACACCGGCGTTGATCATCTTGTCCCTCTTGGGCTTCGCGACGATGAGGTGCTTTTCCGCGAACGCCTCCTTCCCACCCACCATCCTCTCGAACTCTTCCAACAGCGACTCGATGTTGATCTCCGGGTTCATGACCACGGCATCCATGTCCATCCAGAACACCCAGTCGTACTTGGGCAGAACCTTCTCAATCGAGTCCACCTTCCCCCACACGGGCGTCCGGTCCCCCCGTGCTCCCTGCTGCGCGAACTCGAGCGACCTCGCCACGAACGCGTACCCATGCCGTAGGGCGTAGTCGCGTTTGTTCTGGGCGGCGGGGTAGGAGGCGTCGAGCATGCAGAGGTCCGGGTAGACATAGGAAGAGGTGAGGATGGCGATGGAGAGCGGCTGGGAGTCGACAGTGTTGTCGAGTGCCGGGGCGGGCCGGTGGTCCGTGGCGTTGAAATCCGTGGCGGGCTCGTCCTCATCGACAATAGGGTGCAGCGGGGCGACATCCGAGGCTGAACGACGTGCGTGGCAGACGAGGGTCGGGCGAAGGTAGGTCCATCGGGCGAGGTCGCGGAATTCTTCATCTTGGTACACGTCCGTGACGGCCACGTCTTCGTGATGAACGGATTCAACCGAGTTCTCCCATGGATTGAAGCGGTTTGTGCCGTCCTCGCCGTCCTCGCGGACAAAATCGGGCCCCTCGCGCGTCTCCTCGTCCTGTGACGTGTAATAGTGGTACATTTGCGTGAAGACGTGTTCGGGTTCCTGGTCCTCCGAGTAACGAGGGAGCTCCTCGATCGCCTGAGCTGCCGCACCCTGGCCGACGATGAGAGTCTTCTTGTCTATAGATGTGCCCGTGAAGCTACCCCATACGATATCGGTGGGGAATTCGGTGTCGAGCTGGAAGGGGGAGTCGGTGCCCAGCCCGATGACACCTTCGGAGAGGTCGAAAACAATAGACGAGAGGTGGAGGAAAGTGTGGATGTCTTGCAAAACGAGATAATTGTAGGTGATGCCTTCCTTCTTCAGCTCTTCTTCGGCCTAGAGAAGAACAATAAAAAAATAAAAATAAAAAAATTAGAATAATAATAATAATAATAATAATAATAATACAAGAGAAGCAGCACAATCCTTCAACCGGGGGGGGGGATAAAGCATATCCGCTGTTTCTTTTAACGCGACCAATCAATTGTTATGTGAATGCCCTGTTCGTTTTTCATAACACTCACCCACTTGATGACATTCCACTGCTCAAAAACCTCGTCCTCACGTTCCACAATGTCATCCCATTCTATCCTCTCCGCGGCGTATTTTCGCAGGGAATCATTGTTCATCTTTTCCCTGCCACCATATACCCAAAATTTGTAAATGACGTTTGTGTCGTATCGCATACATGGCAGCAGGTTGTCTCGTAGGCCAAAGTAGTGCTCGCGAATCAGGCGGCGGCGCGATATGGTCTCCTTGGGCGAGGCGATGACGACTAGCACGTTGTAGTGACCGCTGTTGTTGATCGGACCTGCCTCGTCCTCATCATCGAGGTCCTCTTCGGGGGCCTCGACGGGTGTATGCTCATTCTTGTTATTGTGGGGCGAGGGGGAGGTCTTGACGGAAGGTTGTGCGAGAGGTGCAGTGTCCTGCAAGTCGAGCTCTAACTCTTCGGGCGACGTGGGGAAGTCAAGGGCGCCTACGGAGATGTAGTTGGGGATGCGACGGTATGATGTTGACGGCAGGTTGTACATGATGAGCAGGGCGACAATTGCCAAGACGAGGTAGAGGTATGTGCGACGGCTCCCGCGCATGAGGGGACGGTGTGATGTTTCTGGAGAGCCCATCAAGTATACCATTAGGAGTCTGTTGTCTCGGGGGGGTCGGGAGGGGGGGCGAGGAGGTGAGAGTTGTCTGTCTGACAATCAATCCGGCCGCCACGCTTTCTGCTTGATCAACGTCACACAGCTTCCTCCTTCCGGCCCGTGGCTTCCTCGCATCCGGAAATAAGTCGAATCCCCGCCACAGGTTTTAATATATCCACCACTCAATGCGCGCCCATGTGAAATGCACTTTAATTCGATAAACATCTTCCCCCCCTTTTCTGGCCATCTCACTTAGAATTTAACTGCGGCTGAGACTTGTATTCACTATAAGGGCACCTGATCCTTTTGGCCATCCTGGAGTCTGGATCTTCACACTCAACCAACCGCCGTAGACCACTGTCATGCTCTTTATTTTGAAGAAAAAACGGAATTGCTTTAATATAATTGTGTGGGGTTCGAATGTCAAGATGGTATGACTCTAGCATATCCTCGTATATTTTTTGCGATTTTCTAAACTTTAATCCACATTCGCCCATTGGTTATCCGGATCCTAAGCACCGTCACGAACCCGCACCCCGCCAGGAACGTGAACCCACTCCATAGCACAACAGCCAAGAATGAATTTGGGTCAACGGCCTGCTGAATTGCGCCGGCGATCGGCGCACCGAACACGGTCACAGCGTTGATGCAGAACAGGAGGCTAATGGCCGAGGCGAGTTTTTCCATGCCTGGGAATTGTGTTTGTCTCAGTTAGATATTCAATTATGATAAGCGCAAAGGGAAATTTCACCCAGAATTGGTATATACACTGGTACACTAGTACATACCAACGATCTCCGCGCTGATCGGTGCAACCAAGGTGAAGAAGACGCCGCAGAAAAGACCATAGATTATGCCGAAGACGAGCAGAACCGCAAAGGTCTCGGCAAACATCCAGACGAGGAGGCACGAAAGGCCTGAAATTAGCGCCGAGAATATAAACGTGTTGACCTGGCCGAACATGTCGCCAGCGAGGCCAATCAGGACGCGACCCACGGCGTTGAGCGCTGATATTACACCGACCAAGACTGCCGAAGTGGAGGTAGAGATGTTGATGGACTGTGCATAGCCTAGATTTGATTGATTGCGATGTTATTATGATGATTATTCTTATTTTGAGGGGTTAGCAATCAACTTCAACACACAGGATTAAAAACTTTTAAATCCTCCCCATCGCGGCATACTCACTTGGCAAATAGAAAAATGGCACCAAGTAACCCAGAATACAACACCCTGATCCGGCGATCCAAAGCAGATACGACGGATTCTTAAGCAGCGACCATTCCACGACCTTCGTCCTCTGAGTCGCCTTGGCAGGAAGTACCTTTGCCTTAGCGAGGAGTGCAGCGACCATGGACAAGACGAAGCAGAGGAGGCCGGTGATGCGGTAGCACCTATTTTTCAATTGATTTTTTTTTTTGGTTAAATATTGTTGGCGAAAGACCGAATATTCGGGATACGAGGATCAGACGCCTGCACGTACCACGAGATGCCGACGCAGTCAATCAGGGCCGACGCGAGCGGGGACAGGACGAGGCCGCCGACGCCGCTGCCGCTGGCAGCGATACCCATGGCCGTGGCACGTTTCTTGTGGAACCATTGGGCAGGGATAGGCTGCATCGTCTGGTTTGGAGAGAGAGGTTCGTGCGTTAAATTTCCGGAAAGTTTAGTGGTTTCCGTGTCTTTCACGATCTGAGGATCTAAGATATACGCACGATATACATAATCGATGAACCAAGTCCGAACATGACGCCTTGTGTGAGGTATAGGTGCCACACCTGCAAAATCCGGCAACAAAAATGGTAACACTATAATTAATCCGATTTCCAACGCACCAACATTGATCCACACATACCTCTGTGCTGGATCCTGCCAGGACCAGTCCCGCTGACGAAATGAAAGCGCCCGCGACGAGCACGGAACGCAGACCGATCCGGACGACCAGCGGGTTAACGACGGGTCCCATGAGCTGGATGAATAAGAAGGCGATGCTGCCGACAAGCGAAAGCTGAACGAGCGGGATCTGCGACGAGAAGACGTTTTTGTAATAGTACTGCTGGTAGACGCCTGAGTTGTGCGATGGGGAGGGAGATGGAGAGAGGTGTTTATGTGAGAACGTGGGGGTGGCCCAGAGATGAGATGGCAATGAAATGTGTATGCGTACCCCTAAGTGACGGAAGGAAGATTGCGGAGTCAATGATTGATGGCCAATATGAAATTATTAAGCATAATAATAATAATAATCATTCTTGTCCGTATGCATACCATATAGTTCCCGACCCTAAAACGACAAACTGGATCAAAAACGCCGAGAATACTACCGCCCATCCATATCCTCCGTCTGTCTGTTCGTTCTCCTTGATGTACAGCGAACCTTGAGCGCATGGGCAACACAAGACGAAAATAACTCAAAAATGGACAATCCTCCCTCCGCTTGACGGAAATAATAAAAATTGGACACTCCGCTTACCACCTATCTCTACGGCGCTCCCATCCGTGATTATCACGTCGGAAAGGGTAGCTGGCAGATTTTGCTTCTCGCCGGGCACGCAATCCACGGGGACGGTGGTGTCGTTTTTGACGTCCATGTTCAATACCAAGGACAATGTGTAGTAGACGTAGTTAATTCGGTTTTGCGACTTCCTCTTTTTCTACGTAAATACGAAGGCTGTCCAGCGCATTATATACACGGGCGAACCCACTCCATCACGTGGTCTAGCGCTAGGCGTTTCGGTCGAGACCGAGCGGAGTAAATATAGCGCGCGGCCCCGCCCGAAGCATTGAGCACGAAACAGAGCATCTGCGGCGCCGTGTTCGTTAGCGTGGCGGGTTTGCATGGATAGAAAAAAAAAAAAAAACCCAGCATAAACTTTATGGCAATTCCGTTATCACAAGCCCTGTTCATCACAGACTGGCCCCACTGGCCCACGATATCAATACTCCGGGATGACCTATTATTGTCGTCAGCAGATTCTGCTGCATGTTGGATGAATACACCTTTCGTTTCCAGGCTGTCGGCTCTTCAAGAAGCTCGAGGCGACCTTTGACAAGTATCGAAGCCACGTGGTATATACCTGACATGGCAAAGTGTACTTTTTTTTTATGACGGTGAAAGTCGTTTTTTCCCCACCCGCATCGCAGAAAATTGAAACAATAATACGGATAATCTCAGGACTATTTATATACATATATATATGTATGTACAGCCTGCCTTTGAACGGTTCAGCATGATTGTCGATGAAATGCAGGAAAAAAATAAAATAAATACACCGAATATATTCATGTCTATTGCAAAAAGGTCACGACCTTGACTGCGTGTTGCTTAGTTCACTGCAGAATGTGTCCAGAGAAACCACAACTGCCCTAGTGACTACAGAAGGGAGCAGCGCAAAGGCCGTACGCAGCTTTGACAACACCATCATACACACAACGGGGCGTTGTAACAAAGATCGCAGCGCAAAGACCGTACGCCTCCTTGATAATACCACCACATCATTGCACTCGCCATAGCCGCAACCATCAAGCTTGTCGCACGGATCTTTGCAACACACCGCTCCTCAAGTCCACCCTCCGCCACGTGAACATGCCCCTGCTCTGGCTCGATATATTGTCTCTTGAGAACCGCGTTGAAACTGCTACACCCCGTCTTTGCGCAGTTTTGATCGTTGTTGGCACAGTAGGCCGTATTTTCGTCTTTGTACACGTTGGCTACCACGTGGCTGCCACGTAGCTACACTTGTAGGCTTCGTTGCAGCACGCTGGTGGGTTGTTACAGGCGTCCTGCGAGCTCACAATGTTGGGCGCGCAACCACTAAACCCGCAGTATCTACTCTCGTAACCGGCGCCGTACGGGTATCCGTAACCATACGGATATCCGTAGCCGTAGTCACCGCGTAGCGTTTGCCGAGAGCTTCGCTGACTGCTAATGGGAACTGCTTGGGGGGATGAATTGATAATTCACGATGTATATGAGAGATGATTTGAGGAATGGCGGAGTTGATCACAGATTGTCAGGAAGTAATTATAATAGTAATAGTGATTGTGATTGCAATTGTGGCAATGGTTGTGGTTGTAGTTGTGGTTATGGCTATGGTCATGGTCGTGGTTGTGGTTGTGGTTATGGTTGTGGTTGTGGTTGTGGTTGTGGTTGTATTCTGAGGTCTATTGGAAAGCATCATGACCAGCCTTATATACACTCTTGCCTACAGCTGAATAAAGTGAACAGGTTCTCAAATAGATCATGTATATACAGATGGCAAAACGATCTCGTCACGTGCCTTGATTCTACACATCTACACAACATTGTAGGCTAAAAGCAGCCTGGGGTCTGGTCCGTAACGAAGAAGACGATATTCAAACTCTATTCGATTAGTCATTGATTCACTCTATGACATCATAAGAAGCACTTTTGGTCCTACGCGTATGTAGTCCATTGCCTAGCATACTACGTCGTGATATGAAGGGCTAAAAGATGCATCTCATGCACAATTATTATATGGCGATGGCTTTGGGACGCCAACTATATACTCATTCACCGCAGCAAACAAAAAATATATGTAATTATAATATGCTTGTTTTAGATACAGATCTGAGCAGCAGGCATTTGATGGTACAAGAAAAAAAAAAAATGCGCCTTTTAAAAACAATAACGTACAAAGTATCAAAAACTTTGAAACGATTTGAGGATACGAACAATCACCATGACTCGAACCCAAACTCAAAATATCAGCCATATATATGCTCATTGAAAAAAAAAAAAAAAA
>RBNI01005436.1:0-12568 GCA_003990745.1 Jimgerdemannia flammicorona | reverse complement strand
TTATAGGGACTTCATCTTTGTTACTGCTGAAGGAAATGAGATCTGTAAACATTTTGTCTATTTCACATATATCATACAAGATGATACATATTATTACCAGTGATGTCATTATATTCAGCAGTAGTAGGGGCTCTCCAATCTATGATATTCTCTTCTACAAAATAAGGAATGAATATAAAGTCTTAGAGAGATCTAACCTGAATGCTAGGGCCTTGGAATGCTGAGATCAATCTTTATATGAATTGATCTGGATTGTTCTAGAGGATGGGATACCAGAACTCTTTTATTTCATCACTATTGAGAGTAATGGTGGACTGGGCTTCTGTGGTTACCATAGTCTCTAATAGTAGGCTGATAGTTTCTTAAAATCTGAGATTCTAGTATACTCTAAGTTGAGATTAATCATAATATATACCTGAAGATTTAATAAATATTCTTAGCTGTCTTTATTTCATATACATCCATAAAAGTGGCATCTTGTATTTCTTGGGGACTTATCTGAAAGAATTTCTAGCAGAGGAGGTTTCCTATTTCATATTCCTACTATATCCAGAGGTATTTGGTAGCAATAGTGATTCTTGTTTCCATTTTATAGCAGTAGAAGATATAATGATAAGGATCACTAATGCTCAGATTGAGGCTAGGAGTCCTTCTTGTGTGGGTCCTCATGGCTCTTCTGATGTTTTGGAACATCTTTTTCTGGACTGAGAGGCCTTAATAGTTTCTGGATCTTGAGGTTTGGTGAGTGGCAGGCATTTTTATTTATAGTAAGTCTTTTGAACTATTTCTGTAAGTCTTGTTTAGATTGCTACTACTGTGGCTTCTTGATCCTTTTTTTATATTACTTGAGATATCTGTCTTATGGTCATAATGACTTATAGTTGCTATAAGAGGGTTGCTTTTTAGAGTAATCATTATGTAGTTCTGGAAGAGTTTTCTAGAAGTTCTGGATATTCTGGAAGACTGTTTTCTTATGGTCAAGATCAATTTCATATGAAGTACATCCTCTATACTTATTGATTTCAAGATCAGATTGATATCTCAACCAAAGTCCCTTTTTGGACTAGTTCTAGATATTCAGGATTTTCCATATTTCAGGAAGTTTGAGAAACTAAGACCAGCTTAGTTGAATTGGCATATTGCTGTAGACAATACCCAATTAGGAAATTTCATGATAGGGTTAGGACTGGGACCTAATGGTGAGTGGATTTACTTAAGAGTAGTTTGTGGGTTATTAAATAGATTTATTTGCTATTTATAATATTGTTATACTAGAAGTAGTTATATAAAGAGATATTGTGGAGAAGTGCTCAGGAGTTGTATTTAGATTGTTCAGGTTAAGTCTGAGATTCTGAGGTCTGGGGGAGGGGGTATTTATACTAGTGAGGGACTATCTAGACTATGTTAGA
This sequence comes from Jimgerdemannia flammicorona, assembly GCA_003990745.1. Classification (NCBI taxonomy): domain Eukaryota; kingdom Fungi; phylum Mucoromycota; class Endogonomycetes; order Endogonales; family Endogonaceae; genus Jimgerdemannia; species Jimgerdemannia flammicorona. The sequence continues at coordinate 11,159 of RBNI01005436.1, read as the reverse complement.
TATGGATGTAGCACTTAGTACCTTGCTGAGTTAAAATGTAGTTACATAGTACAAGTGTGATCTGACATGTCAAGAGATCATCTGACTGCTGAGTCAGTTCACAGTCATATTGTACAAGACTAATCTAACTATACTATGACTGCTAAGCTATTTATAGATTTAGGTACTGTCTGGATAGTCTTTGATGACATCACTATTAATAACATCATCTCTGATGAAGTAGTCATCTAGGAAGAGTGGTTTATAGATTACTTCTCCTTATTTACTGAGATAATAATATATTGGGACTTCATCACCATCCCACAGAATAGCATCATCTGTCTCATATGCTGGATAAGGCATTGGTGGGCAAAGGAGGAGTACATCATCTTTGCTTTCATCAGATTCGCTATCTGTATACCTTCTATAAGTTACTACACTATGAGTTGCAGGGTTATAGTAAGCTGGTAGCTGTGGTTCATGTCACTCATACTCAGGTGGTGGGATGGTCAGTTTGATCTCGAGGGTTGTCTGAAGGTACAGGTTGTGTTCTCCAGTCTCTTCATTATAGTTGAAGTAATCAGGAGTAAATGCAGATTGGTATTCGTGCTAGTGGTCATTGTCTCAATAAGTCTTGTATGTAGTTATGAACTGTTGTAAGTTTATTGGCAAGGTTGACAGCATGATCAGGGTTGGCAGAGATCCTTGGCTTGAGGTTATATCAGTGTCAGAGGGATCATTGTCTTCTGCTTCATCTTCATCAAATCGAATTATATTATAGACATTCTTCATAGTATATCCAACTTGGGGCATTTGCAAGATATGGTTGTTGGGATATGGGAAGGTTCTGTCAGTAGTCTGGACATACTTGAGATACTTATAGTTGAGTTCTTATATCATGTCATCGATTTGGCCATAAGACAGAGTAGCAACCATTTCACTAGTAGTAACTCAGAGGTGAGGAATAAAGGTGCTGTACTCATAGAAGAGTTCTTGGTGTTTGTGGGCAATGAGGTTCTGGTGTTAAGACATCTGGATAATGTCTGTATCATAGTGATATTTGACCCTATCTTTTAGGAGGCAGCTGATCTGGTAGTAGCTTGAGATTTATCCAATTTGGTGGGCCTCATTGAGCATGTTCAGGGCATTCCATCAGGCTTTCATGAAGTAGAGGGGTACTAGGCTATAGATATTCATAAGGGGTAGAGGGGGTGTGGCTCGGTTGATAATGGCATTTCAAATATCAGTATAGATGCAGTTATAGATCTCAGTAGTCATATTTGTATGTGTTTGAAAGTTGTGATTGTTGTTTGTTTTGGTTCTTTATTTTAACATGTCTCAGTACTCAGTATATATGTATTTGGTCCTGATTGATAAGATTCTGTTTGTGTAAATCTTGTGTTTTATGACTTCATATTGACTCAGCTTTGTATGCTGTGACTTCGATTTGACTCAGCTTCATGATCTTGCAGGTGATTTCCAGATTTCACAGGTGATTTCAGTAGCTTGTTCAGAGGGTGATATATGATTTTGGTGGCTTGGAGGTTGTGTGCTTACAACTCTCCCCTTCTTAGCTTTTAATATCCTCATTGGGGTCTTCTAATTTTGTTCTAGTATTGTTACACTATTTAGGAGATCACAAGTCTAGTGAGGTCTATTTTCTTAGAAAGTAGCATGCTCATAGTATAGTTGCCTAATGCATTGGGTTTATACGTTAAAGGGTCATATGTTCAATACTGTACACTGGAAGTGATTCTGATGTCATTCACTACTGGAGAATTTCCTCTAAGAAATCTTCTTAAATGACTATGCCTCATTTCCCACCAGTGGTACAGAGAGAATAGGCTGACTTTCAGTTTTGCTATTTTCTAGAGGATTGGTATCCTTTTGTCTTGACTTGCTGAGTTCTTGATTCAGTTTGTGATAATTATAATGTTTGGGAAATATAATATATAGTATGAACTAATAGGTTCAGATTTCAGTTGTTCAAGGAATCATATTCCTGAACTAAGTCAGTAGCATTCTGGAGATTGGTCTTGGGTTCTCATGTTGTATCATGAATTGAGTAATCTTTCCATTTGACAAAGTACTCAGAGTGGTTCTTATGTCTATATTTGTTGAGGATTTATTCAACTTTGTATTCTTTCTAGTCATTAATAATGACAGATACAGGTGGTTCTGTAGTTCAGTTTGGGAATAGTTCATTGTTGTTGTCATTGTATCACTTGAGACATTAGACATTGAAGACTGGGTAAATCTTAATGATATCTGATAGTGCCAATTTATAAGAGGTTGGAGAGACTTGTGCAATGACTTCAAATGGTCCAATAAACTTGCTGTTCAGCTTTGTAGATAGTCTGTACTTGAGGTTGTCAACTCGGTATCCTCAGATGTCTAGTAGAACTTTTTCTCCAATATCAAAGATTTCTTCTCAGTGGTATTGGTTAACATACTGTAACTGTTGTTCTTGAGCTCGTGATAAATTCTCAATTGCGATCTGGCTTAGATTGCACATTCGGAGTAGGAATTCTTCAACAGCTTCAACTGTGGAGGGTTTGTCAGTAGTTCGGATGAGTGTCAGAGGAGTGTTTGAGTTTTATCCAGTGTTGGTGAAGAATGGGGTCATTCCAAGAGAGACTTGCTTACTGTTGTTATAGGCAAACTCGACTATAGTGAGGTGTTCATGCCAATCATCTTGTCTGTAGGAAACATAGTTCTTTAGCATTTGTTCCAGAGTTTGGTTCATCCTTTCAGTTTGGCCATCAGTTTCAGGATGGAAGGCTGTGGATAGTATAAGTTTTGTTCCAAGGTGTGCATGAAGGGCTTTCCAAAAATGGCTGGTGAATTTCAGGTCTTGGTCACTAACAATGATCTTAGGAAGACCATGATAGTGAAAGATATTATCAAATAAGAGTGTGGCTATGTCTGGTGCTGTTGCAGTTATAGTAGTTGGTACAAAGTAGGCTTGTTTGCTGAGATAGTCTATGAAGACAACAATTGCATCTTTCCCATTCTTGGTTTGGGGTAGTTGTACAATGAAGTCTATAGAGATTTGTTCACAATTAGTGGATGGTACTGGAATAGAGTGTAGTAAACCAGGTTTTGCTAGTGTTGAGGACTTGTTGCATTAGCAGGCATTACAGAAAGTGATGTAGGTCTTGAGCTGATCTGCTATGTGGAGCCAATAGAAGTTTCGGGAAATAACTTTATAGCATTTGTCAAATCCTAAATATCCAGTGGTAGGCACATCATGACATTCGAATAAGATGGTCCTTTGGAGGTCTCAGTTATTTGGAATATATAGTCTATCCTTATAGTAGATAGCATTGTCCTTGAGTTGGTATTGATGGTACCAGGTATGCTTATCAGCATTATCATTATTTAGAATTTCTTGGAGTGCTTGAGCTTCCTTATCATCAGCACACACTGTAATAATTTGTTCCATAATGGAGTTTGTAACCAAGGTAAGAGTTTGGATAACTTCTTCGATTGGTGGTCTTGAGATTGCATCAGCAACAATATTCTCCTTGCCAGGGTGATACTGAATTTTGTAGTCAAAGTTGGTGAGGACTTTCATCCATCTGGCTTGCTTTTGAGAAAGGGTAGCCTATGTCTTGATGTTGACTAATGACTTGTGGTCAGTCAATACAGTGAAGTGTGCTCCTTCTAGGTATAGTTGCCATTTGATCAGAGTGTCTACAATGGCTAGCATTTTCTTCTCATGAGTTATATAGTTGATTTCCGCATTGTTGAACTTGCGAGAGTAATAGGCCACTGGGTGTCCTTCTTGCATGAGCACTGCTCCAAGGGCTAGATCAGAAGTATTAGTAGTAACTCATATGGTAGGGTAGGGTTTGCTGCTTGAAGTACTGGAGTAGTTATCAAGACATCTTTCAGTACTTGAAAAGCTATATCCTGTTTGGGTCCCCAATTTATAAGATTATTGAAGTCTTTCTCTTGTTTCATGGTCCAGGGTTGTTCTTCTTTCTTGCTATACTTAGTTATTTGGGTAAGGGCAGTAGCGATTTTGGTGAAGTTGGCAACAAATCATCTGTAATAGTTTACTAATCTCAGGAATGACTGTAGGTCCTTCAGCTTCTTGGGTCTGGGCCAATTCTTGATTGTGGAGATTTTGCTAGAGTCCACTTTGATTCCATTTGGGGTGACAATGTATCCAAGGAATTGAATTTCCTTCAGGAGGAATTCACACTTGCTGAGTTTTGCAAAGAGTCAGTTTTCCCAGAGTTTCAATAGTACTAGTTCAAGGTGTTCAAGATGTTCCTCCAGGGTTTTGCTGAAGACTAGAATGTCATCAATGTAGACAAAAATGAATTTGTCTAGGTATGGGTGCAGAATGGTATTTATCAGTGTCTGGAAGATTGCTGGAGCATTAGTTAAGCCAAAGAGCATAATTAGGAATTCAAAATATCCATAGTGAGTTCAGAAGGCTATCTTGTAGATATCTTCTTCTTTCATGGTAATTTGCCAGTAATCATTTTGCAGGTCAAAAGAGCTCATAAATTGTGGGTTTGTAAGCCTGTCAAATATTTCATTGATTCTGGGTAATGGGCAACAGTTCTTGATGGTCTGTTCATTGAGGTTGCAGTAATCAATACATATTCATAAGTCTCCTCCTTTCTTAACAACAAAGAGGACTGGTGCACCATAGAGTGATATACTGGGTCTAATGAATCCTTGTTCTAGGAGTTTGTTGATTTTTTTCTTGAGTATATCGAATTCTCTTAGTAATATGTGGTAGATTGACTTAAAGGCTGGCTTGGCATCTAGAATGGTCTTGATGGCATAGTCTACTGCTCATTTGGGAGGTAGGCCTTTCGGAAGCTTCTTTGGAAATATGTCTTGGAATTTCTGGAGTAGTGGTCTGACATGATAGTCAACTTTGGAAAAGTCTTCTTCAGAGTTCTTGGGTTCTCCTTTGGATGAGCGGATGGAGATGGCAAAGAGAGGGTATTTCTTGGCTAATTTCTTGAGTTATAGCTTATTGATATAAGTGATCTTTAGTCCAGGTTCACTAGAGTTGAGTGGGTCTTTTTTGCCTTATAGTTTGAAGTTGTGGCATCCTTTCTTGATGGTCAGGGAATGGTTTACCCAATCGATCATGAGGTTCTCTTGTTTCAACCATGGGGTTCCAAGAATGATCTTGTTGTCAGGAAGTGGTACAATTTGGAGGGTAACATGTACTTGGTAGTCACCAATTCAGAAGGGTAGGTTGTAGACTTCCTTGCTAATGACATGTGAGGTTCCATTAGCTGTGGTAACTGCTTGAGTTTGTTGTACTGGAGAGGTGAAGACCTTGAGTCTATTGGCTGTTTCTTCATTGATAAAGTTGTCTGAGGCACCACAGTCTATTATAATCTTGACAGGTGCTCAGTTGACAAAAGCTTGGAGTGTAAGCAGTTTGTCTAATTCAATAGTGGTGATTTCAGTTGTAGGAGTTTTCCTTCTATTGGTTCTTCTTTGAGCCAGTTCGTTGATACAAGAGAAGCAATCATCAATTATTCAGGAAGAGTACATTCCAATACTATGGGGGTATTAGCCACTTGGTATATATCTGTCTTCAATTTTCTTATAGAATTGTTCTTCTTTGTTCATGATAGGTTGGGCTGGGGCCTTGTTTGATAAGCCAAATCCTTTGGATCCTCAGATGATAGGTAGTAGTTCAGAGACTTCCTTGACTATCAGAGTTGACTCGATTTTCTTGAATAGAATTTGGGTGATGTAGAAACCTATGGGGATCTTGAAGGGTATCTAACTATGGTTTCAGATGAGGACAATAATTTTGCCTATATAATCTTTATCAATGACTCCTCCTTCTACTGAGAGTCCTTTCAATACTAGACTGCTGCAACAGTATATTCTTCCAACATGTCCTTCAGAGATTTGGATGCTGATTCCCATGTAGACTTGCTTGACTTCTCAGTTGAAAACTGTAGCTTCCTCTGCTGCATACAGGTCATATCCAGCTGCTTTTTGACTTTCTTTGGTTGGGGTCTTAGCAGTTTGTCTTAACTTGACAAAGTCTAGTATTCTGGTGGTCAGGTTGTTGAGGTGGTGTAGAGTAGTAACTATTGCTCATATTACTGTTCGGGGTTTTCAGTTGGGGCAGGTACTGGCTATATGTCCTGTCTTTTGGCAATAGAAGCATGCTCCGCTTCTTTGAAGTTCATTTCTTTCTCCTTCAGTAAGTTTCTTGAAGGTACTCAGCTGGGTGGATTCATGATTTCTGGGCATCCATGAGGTGAATATTAAGGGAGCTTGGGGTGCTTCATGCTTGGGTTCTTCTTTCTTGGTCCAAGTCTTTTCCTTATTGTTGAATTATCTTCAGGGCAGAATTGGTCCAGCTGTTAGGATTTGCTTGACCATGGTCTTGATTCTTGCCAGGCATCATTATTGGTGATCACAACCAACTGGACAGCCTTGTTCTCAGATTTTTCTAGTAAGCCATTCAGGTAGTGCATCAAATAGATGGTCTGCTCTTGTGCCATTTCATGCTTCATTGTTGGCAATATATCCTAGGCCAACGGTATTCAGGAGTGACTCAAGTTTTGTACAGAAGGTTTCAAATTCTTCTTTGCTATGTACATTGAATTTGAGATTGTGGAGTTTTACTCAAGATTTGGCAATCATGGTTTCACTGCAGTATTGAGCAATCATGAGTTATTTGAGTCCAGGGGCTGCAGGATAGGCTCCATATCCTGGAGCATTGTTTGCTGTATTCTGAGCAACTACTGCAGGTTGGGTGTCCCATGTGAGGGATTTTTCAGGAAGGGTTCACCACCATTCTTCAGTGGGTTCTTAGAAGAATGTAACAACTCAGCAGATATAGACTGTAGTGGTAGCAAAGAGTTGTTCCAGAGTGTGGTCTTGATTGTTTGTCAGAAGATAGTCAGCAACTCACTCATTGGTCCATTGATTGGCTTCAAAGTTAGTGTCAACTATACTAATGAAGCTTTGAACTTCTTGTGCAGTACCATTGAAGGTAGGTAGACTCAGATTTTTGGTAGGTTGGATCTGTTCAGCTAAGGCAGTAATAGTTGCTACCATTATTGCTATCTGGGCTGTAAGGTCTAGAATCTATTGGTTCACCATGTTGTTTACTGGAGATGGTTGGACTGCTGGTAGTGGTGTTACTGGTACTACTTGAGGTACTGGTGCAGAGTGTGAGGGTGTTCTTTGGATCTGTGTAAGTTGCTGGAGTAATAGTTGTGAGTCTGAAGTAAGGGCTCAATAGATAGCTGTTTGTTGCTGTATAGGTGTATTCTGGCCTGATAGAGGTGTGTCTCCTTCAGTGGTATATCCAGGATCGAATTCACTGAGATACTCCTCCTCTTCTTCAGTTTGGTCCTTGTGTAATTGAGTTTGCTTAGCATCAAAGTAGATAGAATCAGTGGTATATCTGATTTCAGATGGCCTTAATTCAAAGTCAAGTTCTGGTTCAGTATTGGTTTCAGGTTCAGGTAGGGCTGTAGCTGGGCCTGCTTCTGGTTCAGGGTCAGATTGTTGATGAAGAGTTTCCCATCTATCCCATATAAATACAATGATCCCACCCCTTAACCGATCCCACTAGGGGGTCCCCCTCCCCCTACCTCTCCTCGATGAAAGACCACCTTGTCTAACACTATCTCCACTCTCCCCCCACTCTGCTCACAGATCCTCACCACCAAACCATGATGGCGGCCCCCTTGAGAACCCCAACCCACCCACCATCCAGTCAGCAGATCCCCTAATAGCCCCTCCCATCGTAATACCTTCTCCTCCAGCCCCAGCTGCTGGCCCTCCTCAAATACAAAAAGCCAATGGCCCACCAGTCCTACCCATATTGCTAACACCCATCCTATAGTGAGCCAACTATTATCCACCCCACCCACGAGCTGAGATCTCAAGTCCTCCCATTGATCTCCCTCCCCCACCAGCTTATACCTTATACCCAGCCGAACCCCTATCTCAGCCCAAAAGGCCCCAAAACCTTGCACTCTCCTAGCCAATGTTCTGGTATCTGTACCTGACCCCCAGCTCTCCCAACATCATAACACTCCTCACAGTCAAATTTCTACCATCCACCAGATGCCCCATATGGAAATTCAGCATGACATTCCTCCACAACATTCTCCACCATACCACCCAGAACTTGGGGGGAAGCCACCTCTGTATCTCTGTGCTCCAAGACCAGATACCAGCCCAGTCCCACTCCTCGCCGATCCCAGCCACCTGCCAGCCACTTGGCCAAAGATCCTGGCCAAGCCCATTGATGAAGAGTTTCTCTTACTTCTTCCTTAAGGATATAGCAGGCCTTGCTGTTCTGGAATCGATAGTATAATGCAGTCTTGGTCCTGGTATGGTGAAAGTTGGTAGAGTTAAGCCACTTAGCTACAGAGGCTTAGGCTTCGTGAGGAACTAAGACTAGAAAGACTGCTGATGGTTGTCCTAGGTTGCTCAGATTTGTAGAGCTAACAAAGCTCTTGTTGAGAAGAGTAAAAAAGGCTTCTATAAGACCTTCTTTGTCTTGACTTACTGAGTATAGAGCAAGGAGTTCAGTGAATAGGATTTTGCCTATTTGCTGATTTAACTAGAGTATTTCTTTCTTCAAATAAAGTTTGTCTCACTTGTTACAGGTGTGAAGGTCAAATTGTCCTTATATATCAGGTTCAATTCTCTCCAGATTGTCAGATGGTTCAGGATAAATTCCAGTTCAGAGGTTGGGCTTTATACCAACTTGTAGGAATTCTCAGAGGGGTTTGTAGCAGAGTGAGGAAGCATCTTGAAGTGGAATTGGATTGTAAACCGCTGCTACCAAGTTATAAGAGGGTTGCTTTTTAGGGTAACTATTATGTAGTTCTAGAAGGGTTTTCTGGAAGTTCTGGATATTCTGGAAGACTGTTTTCTTATGGTCAAGATCAATTTCATATAGAGTACATCCTCTATGCTTATTGATTTCAAGATCGAGTTGATGTCTCAACCAAAGTCCCTTTTTGGACTAGTTCTGGATGTTCAGAATTTTTCATATTTCAGGAAGTTTGAGAAACTAAGACCAGTTTAGTTGAATTGGCATATCACTGCAGACAATACCCAATTAGGAAATTTCGTGATAGGGTTAAGAGTGGGACCTAATGGTGAGCAGATTTACTTAAGAGTGGTTTGTGGGTTATTAAATAGGTTTATTTGCTATTCATGATATTGCTATACTAGAAGTGGTTGTGTGAAGGGATATTATAGAGAAGTGCTCAGAAGTTGTGTTTGGATTGTTCAGATCAAGTCTGAGATTCTGAGGTCTGGGAGAGGGGGTATTTATACTAGTGAGGGGCTATCTGGACTATGCTAAATATGGATGTAGCACTTAGTGCCTTGCTGAGTCAGAATGCAGTTACATAGTACAAGTGTGATCTGATATATCAAGAGATTGTCTGACTACTGAGTCAGTTCACAGTCACATTGTACAAGGCTAATCTAACTATACTATGACTGCTAAGCTATTTATAGGTTTAGGTACTGTCTGGGTAGTCTTCGATGACATTACTATCAATGACATCATCTCTGATGAAGTAGTCATCTAGGAAGAGTGGTTTGTGGATTACTTCTCCTTATTCACTGAGATAATAATACATTGAGACTTTGTCACCATCCTACAGAATAGCATCATCTGTCTTATATGCTGGGTAAGGTGTTGGTAGATGAAGGAGGGATGCATCATCTTCACTTTCATTGGATTCACTGTCTGTGTACTTTTTATAAATTACTGCACTATGAGTTACAGGGTTATAGTAAGCTGGTGGCTATAGTTCATATCACTTATACTTGGGTAGTGGAGTGGTCAGTTCGATCTCGAGAGTTGTCTGAAGATACAGGTTGTGTTCTCTGGTCTCTTCATTATAGTTAAAGTAATCAGAGGTAAATGCAGGTTAGTATTCATACCAGTGATCATTGTCCCAATAAGTCTCGTATGTGGTTATGAACTGTTGTAAGTTCATCGGCAAGGTTGACAGCATGATCAGAGTTGGCAGAGATCCTTGGCTTGAGGTCATGTCAGTATTAGAGGGATCATTGTCTTCTGCTTCATCTTTATCAAATTAGATTATATCATAGACATCCTTCATGGTATATCCAACTTGGGACATTTGCAAGATGTGGTCATTGGAGTGTGGGAAGGTTCTGTCAGTAGTCTGGACATACTCGAGATACTTATGGTTGAGTTCTTATATTATGTCATCAATTTGGCCATAAGACAGAGTAGCAACCATTTCACTGGTGGTAACTCGGAGGTGAGGAATAAAGGTACTATACTTATAGAAGAGTTCTCGGTATTTGTGGGCAATGAGTTTCTGGTGTTGAGACATCTGAGTAATATCTGTATTATGGTGGTATTCAACCATGTCTTCTAGGAGGCAGTTAATCTAATAGTAGCTTGAGATTTGTCTGATTCGGTGGGCCTCATTGAGCATGTTCAGGGCATTCCATCAGGCTTCCATGAAGTAGAGGGGTGCTAGGCTATAGATATTCATGAGGGGCAGAGGGAGTGTGGCTCAGTTGACAATGGCATTCCAAATGTCAGCATAGATGCGATTATAGATCTCAGTAGTCATATTTGTATGTGTTTGGAAGTTGTGGTTGTTGTTTGTTTTGGTTCTTTATTTCAACGTATCTCAGTGCTCAGTATATATGTATTTGGTCCTGATTGGTAAGATTCTGTTTATGTAAATCTTATGTTTCGTGACTTTGTATTGACTCAGCTTTGTGTGCTGTGACTTTAGTTTAACTCAGCTTCGTGATCTTGCAGGTGATTTCCAGATTTATTCAGAGGTCACAGGTGATTTCAGTGGCTTGTTCAGAGGGTGATGTGTAATTTCGGTGGCTTGGAGATTGTGTGCTTATAGTTACTCATCATTACTCATCTTGTAGCCTGGGTGAGTTATGCCATATAATCTTCTTATACTCTGATCTAGTGACTTATAAGGAAAGGCTGTCTTCTGTAATGATGTTATCATTTTGAGATCATTATTACAATATATTTGTATATATATATGTATTTATATATATGTGTATATTTGTATATATATTTATATATATATATTATATATATATACACATCTAATATATGAGTCATGTAGAGGATTTGAATTAGAGAATTCAGATTAAAGAATTCAGATTAGAGGATTTAAATTAAA
>RBNI01005435.1:0-12568 GCA_003990745.1 Jimgerdemannia flammicorona | reverse complement strand
CCCCCCCCCACATGTTGCCAGTCGAAGGCACTGGGGCCCCCCTGTCCAGTACGCTCACCAGAATGCACATTGCTCGCCATCTTGATAGCACCGAAACTTGAAGATGTTGCCTAGTGTGTTGTCAGATGCTTGTGTCACCCGAATGTTACAGGTGAAAGAGTCGAAAAAAGTCTTTCTCATTATTAGCTCTAATATCTTATAAGAGATCCACTCTTCTCTTCTTAATACTATTATATAGCTTATTAATATTAAGAGATAGTATTTATAATCCTTTTATATCAAATAGTAAATAGCTCAAATTGCCTCAATACTTTCTGTAATTTTCTCAGTCTTAGTAATAATAATGTTTTTCTGCTTCTTACAAATAGTCTTTCAGATATATTTTCTCTTCTCACTATTATAGAATTTAGTCATCTACATAGCTATCTCTCTTCTTATATCTGCCATCTATGACTCATCTATCTTATAGTCTTTTATCTTTTACTTCTAAAATATAATATTTAAAAAATTATTCCACTTTTCTTACAATCTATAAACTATATCTATCTCTCTAATATCCTCCTCTATCAGCTTCTCTAATATTAGTTTAAACTATACTATCTCTATATATTTCTTAGAAACTAGTATTAGTAGTCTAGGGGTCTTGCTTAATTTCTGAAGTACTACTCTATTCTTAGATATATCTCTATTAGATCAGATTTATTATTAGCCTTTACTAATCTCACTATCTTATCTATCTCAGAGTAGACTTAATATATCTTTACTATATTTACTATATATTTAAATATCTTCTACTAGAATTACTAATACTATCTTCTATTTTTTCTCAAAATCTCTTCTTACTATTAACTTACTTTCTAATCACTGGTGTATACTACAAGTCTCCAACACCCTCTAGCTATGAAAATGACACCTTGGTCTCCTCTACTATCTTTATTCTATTGCTCACTATCTGGGCCCTCTTCTCAGTCTCAGCTACTATTGTAACAGTGACCCCAGAATAATGACATCAGTATAGGAGATAGTATTTCCTTACAAGCCACCAGATTGGAGCATAAGAAGATTATACAGCATATGAGATGAGCAATAATGACCAACTGTGAGTCATTGTGACCACAGTACAAGCATCCTGAAGAATATAAAAGAAGGATCAAGGAACTATAGTAGTAGCAACCAACAAGAACCACTAATCTCAAAATAGCTCAAAGACTTACCATAAACAAAATGCCTGCCGCCCACCAAACCTCAAGGTCAAAGAACTACTAAGGCACCTCAGTTGAAGAAAGGATGTTCTAAGATATCAGAAGAGTCATGGGGACCCGCTCAAGAAGGACTTCTAGTGTCTATCTGGGTACTGCAGACCCTTATCACTTCATTTTCTACTACCATGAAATGGAAACAAGGATCACCATTGCTACTGAATGTCTCCAAATGTGGCAGGAGTATGAAATAGGAAACCTCCTCTGCTGGGAGTTCCCACAGGCCAGTACCCAAGAGCTACAAGATACCACTCCTATGGATATACGCGAAATGAGGACAGCTAAGAAGATCTATCAGATCTTCAGGCATGCACTATGGTTGATCCCCAACTTGGAGTATGTTAGAGTCTCAGACTTCAGAGATCTGTTATCCCACCATATCAATACACTAGAAGCCAGAGTGGCTACAGAAGCCCAGTTCACTATCACTCTCAACAGTGAAGAAGTAGAAGACTTCTGGCACTCTATCCTTCAGGATAACCCAGATCAATTCCTGCAAGGATTGATCTCAGTATTTCAAGGCCCAAGTATTCAGATTAGATCTCCCCAAGACCCCACATTTGTTCCTTATTTTGTGGAAGAGAACCTCATAGACTGGAGAGCTCCAGATCTTGTTCCTGATTTCCTTGCTACAGCTGAACATGATGATGTTATCAATGATGTCATCTCATATGATATATGTGAAATATATGACCTGCATGACGAATTCATGGATCTCATCTCCTTCAGTGATAATGATGATGAAGCCCCCATGATCCTGAACTTTCTGCTCTAAGTTCTTTGTTACACTGGATAATGCCAGTACTGGTATTCTTATGTAACACTAGATAATGCCAGCACTGGTATTCTGAGGTGATATGAAATTGTTCCAGCACTGGCATTTTGATGTGATACTGGATAATGCCAGCATCCTGAACCTGTACAACCATCAGTACCAATCCTGGAACTTGGTAGTTTTAGTTATTGGAATTTATATTTAGCTTTATATCTTAGCAACTATTGAATTATATTTTGTATAAATACCCCTCTTATTTTCTCTGAAATAAAGTCAGTTCTGGTTTCACTTATACACACTTCCTTGCAAGCAATCTAAGAGATAATAAGACAGTTAAAAATAAGAAGTTTGAGGACTATAAGACCTTGAGAAGGCACTCCAATAAGAACTTACTTATAACAAACTTGAGTTAGTCTAAGAGATATATCTTGAAGAGAATCTGGCATATTTAAAGAACTCAGCAACCACTATGTGACACTATATATATATTCTATTACTTTTTTCAGTCTCTTCCAACCAGCTCTTTTCACTCACTTTCTCTTTTTCTCCTTTTGAATCTAAACTCAGTTCTTAGCTATCTTTTTTCATTTCTTTTAATATATTATCTTTATAGTCTCTCTCTTCTCTAGAGTCATTATTAGCTCATTTTTTTTCTACTCAGAGTTCTTTTTTCTCTATACTTTATACTTCTGCTCAGTAATACAGATAATATCTAACTATTTTCTCTTTAATTATATTATCTTCTAGCTCTTTAGATATACTATTACCTCATAATTACAATTTCTCAACTTAGTATTCTCTTAGAATATAAAGTCAAAATCCACTATCTCTCTATATTTCTCTAATATCTCAGCAATTATCTCTTTGGTTTTCTATCTTCCTAGAGTAGATATTCTCTCTACTATTAGCTATATTGTTTTCAAATATTACTATAGATATCCTGCTATTTCAATCTTAACTCTCTTAACTATTAGTCTCTTTAAAACTGATATTATCTTATTTTTCTCAATAATACCTATATCTACTGTCTTCACTAAAGAGATAAATTTTAAGAACTCTGTGCTATCAACTACCTTACTAATAATCTTCAGTATCTCTCTTTTTTTTTTTTTTTTTTTTTTTTTTTTTTTTTTTTTTTTTTTTTTTTTTTTTTTTTTTATAGTCACTTAGACTCTACTATTTATTACCCATCTATTAATAAGTTTACAGTATTTCCTCTCACTACCTGATTCCCATAGGGGAGCCCCTCCCTACTCTCTCTCAAACAAAGACTACCTTCTCACCTACTACTCCAACTCTCTCCCCACTCTGTCTACAGATTTTCTCCACTAAGTATCATCTCTAACCACCCTGCAACCCCCAACCAAGCCACCAGCCTGTCAAGGTGTCTTCCATAAGGCTATGCCACCACAGCAGCCAGACCCCCAAGCTCAGTCTCCTCTCATCCAAAAACAAATAGCCAGTGACTGGCCAACTCTACTCAAATGGCCAAAGCCCAGCCTAATGTGAGCCATTCCTTTCCCACCCTCTTCACCAGTCTATCTCTCAAATCCTTCCACCACCCCTGCATGCCAACTCTCCTGCACTCTACCCCCAAATGATCCCCAACTGTCCACCAAAAGTCACTAAGTATCTTGCACTCTCCTAGCCAATATTTAGGCATCTATATATATTCTCCTTTCTGCTCTACATTATGGCACTCCTCACAGTCAAAACAACCTCCCTCGATAAGGTGATCTGAGTGGTAGTTGAGCATTATATTCCACCTCAGCATATGCTACCAAGTCACCCAGTACTTTGGCAGCATCCATTTTCTCACCTCTACACTTTAGGCCCAAATACCATACCAGTCCCACTCTTTGCTGATTTCTACTTCTTGTCAACTGCTGGGCCACAGATCCTGGCCTAGTTCTCTTTGCATTCTATCTCATCACCAATATCAAACTCAATTAAGGAAATACCACCCAGCAATACTCAGTCTCATCTTCATATTGCCAGATTCCAAGCCACCTCCCCTTCATTTCCTTGCTAATGAATTCCAATATAGTGCACCCCCTCTACCATCCCCTACCAGATACCTTTGTATCACAATTATTCAGTATTCTGAAGGCCAATCAAAGATAGGAGATCTCCAGTTGAACCTCTAGGCAAGGACCTCATCTCTCAGACCTTCTGCAATAGGGGAACCCAACCTCCCCCTTCCAACTCCACAGCTCTCTTCAACCACCATACTCTTAAGCAGTGCAGTCTCTTTAGAAAGTCAACCAGTCCAAGTCCACTACTTGCCACTGATAAGGACAAGACCTCCCAGCTGATCTGACTTCTTCTTCCAGTCCAGATCCATCCCTTGGCCAGCTTCATCAATCTCTTTACCACCCAGGCTGGGAAGTCCAGATGATAAGTCAGATATCACAACTTCAGCAGTCAGTAGATGTTCAAAATTGAGACATGCCCTGCCAGAGACAATTGACAACCCCCCCAACTCTGCATGGCCTCCCCCCAGATTCCAATCCACTGCTCCCACCAAAGTCTGGGTAGAACTGACCCATATACCAACAGATAGATACCCAAGTACCACACTGCCTCATCAGTAGGGATGATTGTTCCAATAACCTTCCCTCCCACCAGACTATTGCCTAACACCATTGTTTCACACTTATGCCAATTAAGTTTAGCCTCAGAGTTCTCCTTATACTACTCCACTGTCTCCTTAAGCTCCTCAACATCAGCAATTAATCTCAGGCTGACCACTATGTCATCTGCAAAGACCCCTACTCTCCACCCAATACCAAAGATGGAGAGCCCCACTATCTTCCACCTGATTCTATCCATTAAGGGTTCCAGAGAAAGGATGTACATAGTGCTCTGAATGAGTCAATCTGGATAGGATTCAGATAGATTCGAATTCCATCCGGATCAACTCGGATTGGATTCGAATCCCATCTGGATCAACTCAGATTGGATTTGAATCCCATCCGGATGGATTCGAATCAACCATTGTTTTGATTTCCAAATTAGACAATTAAATGTTTACATCAATAACTCAATGAATAATCATCCAAATTTGATGATCTTAGTGTCATTTGAAAGTTGTTAATAAGGCCTTTCTAATGATATCAAGAAAATTAAAATCGGATTACGCATTGCCGAGATATTAAGGAAAACATTCTATTTGATGAAATTTCCAAAATCGGCAAATTGAAGAATTTCCAAAATCAGCGATTCAGACGGTTTCCTTCATAACTCAGCAACGCATGATCCGATTTCAATTTTCTTGATATCATTAGATAGGCCTTATTAAGGGCTTTCAAATGACATCAAAATCATCAAATTTGGATGATTATTTATTGAGTTATTGATGTAAACATTTAATTATCTAATTTGGAAATCAAAACAATGGTTGATTCGAATCCCATCTAAGTTGATTCAGATGGGATTCAATCCGAATCAATCCGAATCCAATCTGGATTAAATTGACTCGTTAGGAGCACTAGATGTACAGAATGGGGGACAGTGGGTCCCCCTGGGACACCCTCCTACCTAGGGGGAATGTTACTCCTCTATGTCCATTACATATAAATGCAGCCCTACTCCCTTCCAGTAGGCTGACCATTGCTGATCTGAACTGGTGTGGAACCCCAGTCCTATCTAATACTTTCGCCAGTCAGACTCATCTCATCTGGTCATAAGCCTTCTTTTGGTTTAAAAAGACTAGTTATCTATTCAGTCCACTAGTACATGCTCTTTCAATAACTCCATGTACCCAGGCTGTGCCATTCCTAATGAGCTGGCCTTCTACAAAACCCCTCTGCTCAATGCCTAAGACTTGCTGGGCCATCTTTTATAGTCTCACAACCACTACCTTAGTAACCAACTTTCTGTCCATATCTAGCAGCATAATCAGCCTCCAGTTCTTCCAGTCCTCTCACCTTCCTTTGTTTTTATAAAGCAATGTCACCAACTCCAGATCCTATTTCCCCACCCATCTTCCTATCTGTAGAATAAAATCACACAATGCTGTCATCTCACCTAGTACTCCTGAAACTCCCACCATCTTCTTCTAGAAGTCCCAGAGCAAACCATCCTCCCTAGGTACTATATCTGGCATTGTTGCGACAAGAACCTGGTAGATCTCCTCATCTTGTACTGACAATACCAAGTCTCCCAACCCATCTACTCACAGGGAGTACCAATCCTCCAATACTTGGTCAATGGTATCAGTATCTACTCCACCCTCCTCCTCACTCTACAATCCACTCCAATGCTCCTTTAAAGATCCAAGAATATCTTATATACTATGTACCAGTATATCATCAGAGTCAAGCACCCCCTCCCACCTTTGCTGTATCCTTTTTGCCTGAAGGACTCTTATGAGATATGTACTTTGAGGGTTTCTCCCCTTCTTCCAAACTCTGCCAATGGAGCCATGCTGCCAAACCCTATACCCTCACCTCTTCCTCCTCCCACAATACCTGTTGTAGTTTGCCAACCTCCATTTTTGCCCTCATTGATCTCCAACTCTCCTCTCCCTCCAATGTTACCAGTCTTGCCCAATCCTCCAAGAGTCTAGACAGTCTGCTAGAAGCCCATCTCACTTGTTGCCTCCTCTGTTTCCCAGCCTTATTGCCAGTCTCACTCCAGTAGGTCCTGGTCATCTCTTTCATCCACATCCACTGAACACCAACTGGGGCACCTTCCTGTCTCCAGCACTTCACCCTCAGTTGAATGTCTACAGCCCACTCATCTTACCAGATCTTATCATCTAATAGGGAGGAATTGAGATACCAATGTCCAGACCCATCCCCACTCCCCCCAAAATGCCCCTATCCTAAAAGCCTCCAATAATCTGACCAAGGACACCATTCCATCTCCAGTGACTTCCAAACATCCAAGCCCCAGTAGCTGGCCATCAGAATTCAATCAATTCTCATCTCCAAGCTCTCTGCCCAATATGTATATACCCTCCTATCCTCCCAGCACTCCCTATCTGTATCCATCAGAGCACTCAGCCTTTCTACTTCCTCTCATACTACCAGTCCACCACTCTGACCCTCAGCTCTCCATCCTCTATCTGTTCTATTCAACAGTACATCCCAGACCATATTGAAGTCTCCACCAAGCATATCCACCCCAGTCTCTGCAAGGATCCCACTCTCCTGGAGTTTCTTCACCCAATCTACTCACTCACTCTGTACAGCAGAGCAGTAACAGGAACCCACTGTGACCAGCTTCTATCCTGTATATATCCACTCACCCCAGACCAATCTATCCCCTCAGCTCTGCATATTCCTTATCTCCCCTCTGCCTTTCCATATCAGAATCCCAACCTTGCCCTTTCAAACTGTCTCATCTCTCCATTCCTTCATCCATTCCAATCCATTCAAATCATCTTCATACCTGACATCCTGCAAGAGGAAGAGATCAGCCTCCAATCTCTTCAGCCAAGTAAAAATGTTCCTATATCAATAAGTACCCCTTAACCTATTCACATTCAAAGAAAAAATGTTGGTTATACTATTTATAATGAAATATAGTATATTATCAAGTCCTTCCCTACTACTCCATGGTCATCTCCTTCTGTACCAAATCCAGATTATGTTCCATAGTCACCTCTGCCTCTTCAGCCCTCTGAGTCTCTAATCCAGTCAATAGCTCATTCATCTCCCCATCTGCCTTCTCCTCAAACTCCTCTTGGTACTCCAGGCAGATCTCCTGCCAGAGCTGCAATCCATATTGCTTAGCCCAACAGTATTTGGTCCTCTCACTAGCAACTCCTACTAGCTCCATCTCCTACTCCTTATCCACCTCATACCCTTCCTCCTCCAGATACACCACAAGGATCTCTGTCTTCAATGCCAACTCTACACCATCCCTTTGCAGAATCTGTGTCCAATGCTCATCACTTATTACTCTCAAGTCCACCTCCCCCAACTCTTCAGCTGCCAGGTTATTCATCATCCTGTATATTCAAAGTAGGTTTCCTACCTCCTTTCCCCTAGGAGTTACTGGTCTCCCACTGTCTAATATCATAGTGTTAGCCCTGGTACTTGCAGACTCATCCCACACCTCTGGGATATCTACTAGTTTCTCCTCTCTAACTGCTACTATCTGTCCCCTATTTGCTACCTCAGAAACTCCAAATTGCACTTGCTGGGCCCCCTTCATTAGCACATCCTCTCCCACTCTGCTTTGGGAAGCCAGATCTCACCTGATAAGAGGAGTAGGGATAGGTGATCCCTCTCAGTCCTCTTTCTAGACCTCAAATATACCATCAGTATACAGATCATTGCCTGCTACTTTCCTGTCCTCTCTTGTCTCCTTTCCCATACTCCCACCATCCTTGCTGGCCCAGACACTCACTTTGGCACCCTTTGTTTCCATTATTCCATCTATCTCCTTCTATGTTCAACCTTCTATCTTAGCCAGCAGCTCCTTCTGACACTTATGTCCCTGAGCTTTTTCCCATTACTCCTTGTCCACTCAAATCCACTTCCCATCTACCACCTCTAAGTATATCAACTCCACAAAAGCCTTTCAAGCCTTCACCCGCTACTCCACCACTCTACTCAGCTCTTCCAGTGTCTCCAGCAAGTCCTCTTTCTCCTCTTCACTCCTCTTCATCCTTATTATCTTACACAAGATTGCCCCTCAGACCATCCCCAAAGGCCAGTCCCTTACTTTTCCAGTAGCTTCTTTTCCTGCCAGCTGAATCCTCATATCTACATCTCTAGTCCTGAACAAGGTCCCTTCCCAGACTCTGAATCTGATATATATCCATCATCTCTCCATACTCTGCCATAACCTCCTTGACTCTCCTTCTCATCTCCACCACTATCACCATGGGCACTCCTTTCACCAGCAGTTGGACTACCCTGAGGTCCCATTTCAGGCAGCATGCCATTGGAACACACACCTTTCCAACTATCAATCTAACTCTCAGCACTTCTTCCAAAGACTTGGCCTCCTCAAAGCCCATCTCTACTATACTATCTTTTAGCTAAAAGTAATTATCAGAGAATCTCTCAATAGAAGATAATCTCACCTCTATATCTCTGGTCCTCAGATTACCTCTTTCTTATTATCATACTAGCAGATTTCAATCTAATGGGCTCTATCTACTACTTCTACTAGAAGCTCTTATATTATATTAAATAACTATTATCTAATACTCAATATGAGAAGATAAAGTAAAAACTATTAAATATATTACTTTTTATAAAATAATATATTTATAGCTTAGCTATCTCTAAATAGTTTAAGTAAAAGAAATCTTCTCTCAATTTATATAAATAGTATCCTCTCAGATCTTAATTCTCTTAGATAGTTTAGATAATTCTAATATATAAATCTCAGAATACTTTCTCTATATAACTACTTTTAATATAGTAATATTCAGAATAGTAAATAAATCTATTAAATAACTTTAATATTATTCTTAAGTAAATCTAAATATCTTTAAGTTTTATACTTAAATCTCAAAATAAATTTTCTAATTGAGTATTATCTATAATAATATATCAATTCAATTAAGCTGATCTTAATATTTAAAATTTTCTAAAATACAAAACTTTAGAACTTTAAAAAGTTTATAAAGAAAAACTTAAATTGAAATATCAATCTTCTTTTAAAATCAATTATATAAAAAAATACTATATATATATAAATTAATTTAGACTAATAATAAAACAGTCTCCAAAATATCTAAAAATTTAAAAAACTCTTTTAGAAATATAGTATATTTTAAAACTAAACCAATGTTTTATTAAATTTTATATTTTAATTATTTAAATAAAAATACTCTATATAAATATATTTTATTTTATAATATATTATAGTTTTATATAAGAGATATTTAAAAATATTAAATTTATTATTTTTAAATTTTTATTTTATCTTTAAAAAAAATTCTAAAAAAAAAATTTATTGGTTTAATTTTAGAATAAAATTATTTATAAATATTCTTTATTTAATAGACAGACAATAAATCAAGATATATATTTAAAACTTATTATAGTTATTCTGTTAATATTTCTCTATAATCTCATATAATTTGTTTTTTTAAATATTATTTATTTTATCTTTTAAAAAAATAATAAAAAACATTTTTAAATATATAAATAGATATAATATATTATTAATATACTGAATTCAAATATTAAAGCAATGATATTTTGTCTAAAGAAGGCTATTTAAATATACTTTCTATTTATAATAAATTATAATTTATTTATTAAATAGATTAGTTATTATTTGAGATTATATAAATTATTATAGTATTAAATATATATAAAAATAACAGGAGAATAAATAGATACTGTACAGAACAGATTAATATTAGGTGACTGGAAGTATATATATAGTATTCTCTAATAAAACAAAAATCAATTATTTTAAATTTTGTATATAACATGCCTTTTTCTATCATCTTTAAATTTTATAGTCAATTGATATCATGTGACTTTTTCACATTAAAAATGCCACAAAACTACTTTAAACTGACTGTAAATACTCAAATAGTATATTATTATTATCTTAAATTTCTAAGATATCATAAAATTGAATTAAAGATACAAAATATCACTTTATATAAGTTATGTGATATTAGTTAACTAAAATTCAAAGATGATAGAAAAAGGTATATATTATATACAGAATCCAAAATAATTAATTTTTGTTTTATTAGAGAATACTATATACTTTCAGTTATCTAATATCAGTCTATTCTGTATAGTATCTATTTATTATCCTATTATTCTTATATGTATTTAATACTATAATAATTTATATAATCTCAAACTATAACTAATCTATTTAATAAATAAATTATAATTTATTATGAGTAGAAAGTATACTTAAATAGCCTTCTTTAGATAAAATATTATTGCTTTAATATTTGAATTCAGTATATTAATAATATATTATATATTTATATATATTTAAAAAAAGATTTTTTATTATTTTTTTAAATGATAAAATAAATAAGATTTTAAAAAATAAATTAAAAAGAATAACTATAATATGTTTTAAATATATATCTCAATTTATTGTCTATATATTAAATAAAGAATATTTATAAATAATTTTGTTCCAAAACTGAACTAATATTTTTTTTTTTTTTTAAAGATAAAATAAAAATTAAAAATAATATTTTTAATATTTTTAAATACCTCTTATATAAAACTATAATATATTATAATATAAAATATATTTATATAGAATATTTTTATTTAAATAATTAAAATATAAAATTTAATAAAACATTAGTTTAGTTTTGAAATATATTCTATGCTAGAAGGATTATGAAGTTGCAGACCTATAATGTAACTATTATATACTGCTCTGGAAGAACCAATGTCTTCTCTCATAGATACTCTGAAGAACTTCTAACTAATAAATCAATAATAAATAAAGAGCTTTACTATAGAATTATTATCTATCTAAAACAGCAAAAGATACCCTAACATTGGAAAAATAAATACAAATGATTATCAACAGAATATGTAAACAATTTGAAACTAATGGAGAAATATTGAAGAAATGAAAGCTACTAGTTATATCTGAACATAAGAAGAAGAAAGTAATCAAATCACTATATAAGCTCAGCTATCTAGAAGGAATAAATATCCATAAAAAAGTAAGAAAAACAATATGGTGGCCAGAAATAGAGGAAGATATCAGATGATTTGTCAAGACCTAGGACAAATGTCAAAAACAGAAATAAGATCAATGAAATCAGATTCCAGAATTAGTATATATAAAACCAGTACCCTTTACTCATATAGTAATAAATATAATTAGCTCTCTACCCTTAACTTTGACTGACAACTGATATATTATTAACATCATAGATCTTTTTATAAAATAGATAGAGATAGGATCTCTCAAAGAAGCCAATATAAAGTCAATTGCTGATTTTTTTTTACAAAGAAATTATCTGCTGATTTAAGACCCCAATATAAGTATCTACAGATAGAGAAACAGAGTTTGTGAATCAGTTTTTTGAGGTTCTCTACAAGAAGTATAAGATCTAGCATATTCAGACTACAGTCTATCACCCTCAAGAAAATAGATAAGTAGAAACGACCTATAAGACTCTTAAGAATATTATCACCAAGATCAGTGATAACCACAAAAATTAGTATCACTATTTGCCAATAATATTATCTGCTCTCCAGGATCCAAGATATCTAATTACAAAGCACCTATTTTATCCCTCAAGAAATACTGCTTGAAGAAGAAAGTTCTTAAAGAATCCTATTATCTAATAGAGATATAATATAGAAATACATAAACATAGAGATATAGAGACTATATTAAATCAGAAAGAAGGCTGAGAATTATATAACTAAGGTACAGATACTATAATAAAATAATACAGAAAAAATTCACAAGCTCCTGGAGATTATCTAGATAAAAAATAAAGTTCTGGTATATTAAAACATAGTAGAAGCTTTATGGTCATGAAAGCTAGAGCCTAAGTAGGAAGAATCTTACCTTATATAATATATAAAAGTAACTACTTTTTGGCTATGAA
>RBNI01005434.1:0-12571 GCA_003990745.1 Jimgerdemannia flammicorona | reverse complement strand
CCAGCTTGCGCTCCCACCACTCCTTGGGAAGTAAAGAGCCATACACCGAGAAATAGATACCCAAATACCGTACCACCCCTCCCGCTGGGACAATTGTTCCAATGACGTCCCCCCCTATGACTCCTTTCCCAAGGACCATCGTCTCACACTTGTGCCAGTTTAGTTTCGCCCCCGAGCATCCCTCATACCACTCAACTATCTCCTTGAGCATAGCCACATCTGCCACCGAGCCCAACCCGACCACCATATCATCGGCAAAGGCCCCCACCTTCCAGTTGACCCCCAAGATATTCAGTCCACCAACTCGCCTCTGGATCCGATCCAACAGTGGCTCCAGGGCGAAAGCATAAAGGATAGGAGACAGCGGATCCCCTTGGGGCACCCCCCTTCCCAAGGGGAACACAATTGGCCCTTCTACTAGTCAGCCTCAGAGGACCTGCCAGAGACAAGTTCAATGCAGCCACCATTGCTGATAATAGTACAGTCAAACTTGCCACATAAAGGCCTTTCTCAGAACTATATACTATACTGAAGAGATCAAGCAAGCTCTCAAGGATCAACTCAACACTATCTGCCAGGAACTCAGTAAAGATCCCAACTCATTCTATACCTGAATCTGCCACCAGATTGTCTTGGCTGGCTATGATGATGCCCTCAAGGAACAAATAACAGATTCAACCTTTCTCAAAGGAGTTCACTCTGAAATTGCCCTAGAAATCTGGTCTACCCCAGCTGTACTGATCCTTGATCAGAAAGTGATCTTTGCACAGAGATATTAGACTGCCAGACACCCTGTCAAACACTCAATAGAGAAAATAACTAGTATCAAGATAGAGCCATCAAAGCCAACTAGTATCATACCCACCATAGTTGTAAACAGACAACTATTCCCACCTATCCCCAAGGCAACCAAAGTTGACCCAGTGGAGGAACTTATCAAGCAGTTTGCTGAGATAACTGCATACCTTGGTGATATTGTTAGAGAAGTCCAAAGCACCAATAGGAGACAAGTATAGAGAAGAGGGCCACTATGCAAAGAGTTATATGACTGAAATAAGACACAAAGCCCAACCAAGCAATGCTAGCAGAACCAGAGAACAAATCAATGCAGTAGTCATCAAGGAGATTGGTGACACTGATGATAAAGAATACTATAAAGAGCTCGAATTCTATCCTGCTACTAAAAGTATCAGAACCTAGTCCAAGCCCTATAACAAGAAGAGCAATAATAAGCCAGTTGGAAGGCTAAAGAAGACCCCAGCTGTCACTATCCAAAGTAAGACCCAACCCAAGGAGATTGATCAAGATATGGAGTTAGAGGAAGCTGCCTGCCAAATCATTAAAGGCACTACTCCAGTCTCAGGAGAAAGCAAAAGCAAGAAGGAATAGAAACTGCACAAGACCAAGATCCACTAGTATGATATCTACAAGGACCTCAAGGAACAGAAGGTCAATGCTACTTTTGGACAACTAGCTGAAGTCTCTGCCTTCAGACAGCAGTTGAGAGTAGGACTTGCAACTACTGTCAAAAATCAATAGTATAAGATTGTAGAAGCTCACAATGCACAAGAAGATGATCAAGAAGACTCAGGTGAAGAATCTGAAGACCAGTGCAAGACATCAGCCTATACCCTATATTAGATTGAAGATTGTATCTTTGATGCCATCATTGATACTGGTGCTGGAGGATACCTCATGAGCAAGAAGACAATTGACCACCTAGGCTGAGACATTGAAGAGTCCACTAAGATGGTCTATGTCACAGCAGATAGTACATGAGCTATCCTCTTTGGCAAAATCCAAAAAGTCCCTATCAAGATAAGAGGAGCTACTATCCCAGTAGATGTGATTGTTACAAGTACCACTAACTATGATATTCTCATTGGCAACCAATGGCTTTACAAGGCCAAGGCCATTATTGACCTCAATGCCCAGAAGATGCAAATCAACTATAGAGGAAGAAAGGTATGAGTCTCTATCAATATCCACAAAGAAGTTCTACCAGACATAGAGAAAGAAGATAAAGAGGACACAGAAGTCTTCATGCACTCAGTAAACAAAAACAAGAACAAGACACCCAAGCTCACAGATGAGTAGTAGTATAACAAGATCATCGATAGCTATGCCCCTCAAGGAAGATGCCCCCATGGTACTAGGATGTACTGCTCTGAACACCTGAATAACTGCTGGTCTTGTATCGGTGAAGTCAGGAAAATCTACCAATAGAAGTATGAGCAAGAAGCTGCTGAAGCAAAAAGGAAAGCCAAAGAAGATGACCAGCTCTCAGAGCTGTAAGCTAACAGTGATGATGAGGAGGAACAAGAACCAGACATCACCCTCAAGGTCAAGAAGTTTCACTCTGAAGCCAAGATCTCAGAATACAAGACTGAAGGAGTTATAGGAAAGGACCTTGCCAGTATTCAAGATACTACCCTCAAACTATAGACCACTATCCTACTTGGCACTGGAATTGGAGTTAAGTTGCCAGAGAACTATATCAGAATTATCAAAACCAGGAGCAGTCTGGCCAAAAGTGAAATCTCAGTTGAAGGAGGAATAATTGACCCTTATTATACTGACAAGATCTTCCTCATAGTCAGGAATCACAACCCCACCACTCCATTCGAAATCAAGAAGTATGACAGAATTGACCAGATGCTGATCTATGAAATCAAGAAGCCCAAGATCACTGAAGCTATCAAACTCATCAAGACCAAGAGAGGAGAACAAGGCTTTGGATCTACTGGAAGAAGAGCCTATGCCACTACCAAGATTACCAAACTTGAGCATAAGAAAGACAAGGACCAGAACAAGTACACATATACTATTGGAGAAAATCTCTCTGGAAGAAGAACTTCTCAAGATCCTGCACTAGAATGAAAGAGTACTTACTATAGACTTCAGGGATATCCACAATCAAGAATCCAAATACTATCATGAAGTTGACACTGGTGATATCAAGCCCATCTACCAGAAATCCAGACCTATACCACCTGCCTACAGAGAATGGCTGTGAGCAAAACTCAAGGAAATAGAAGAATCCAGAATCATTAAGCAAGCTATCAGTCCCTGGGCTTCACCCATTGTCTTGCCCTAAAGAAAGGAAGCAAGCCTGGAGAGTTTGCCCTAAGACTCTGCATTGACTATAGGAAGCTCAATGCAATCACCAATAAGGATAGGCAGCCCTTGCCAAATATTCAAGAAATCCTTACTACTCTTGGAAGTGAAGCCAAATACTACACCACCTTGGATCTGTTCTCAAGCTTCTATCAGATTGGTCTCACTCAAGATGCCAGAGAGAAATCAACCTGATGCCACTTATATCTACCTGCAAATGCCATTTGGAATATACAATGCCCCAGCAAGTTTTCAGTAAATAATGAACAGAGTCTTCAGCAATGAGATTCGAAAATGGCTCTTTGTCTATGTTGATGATGTGATCATCTTCAGCAACACTGCATGGGAATATGTCAACTATATACAGCTAGCCCTCAAGAAGCTCAAGGAGCATGGTCTCTACATCAAGCTCAAGAAATGCAAGTTTGCAGCTCAGGAAATCACCTATCTAGGACACCTCATAAATCAGACCAGAATCTATATAGACCCTATGAAGATTGAGGCTATTGCAGCCTACCCAAGACCCAGAACAACCACAGAAGTCCATGCCTTCCTTGGACTGGTCTCCTACTACAGAAGATTCATCAAAGAATACTCCAACATTGCAGTATCTATCTACAAGCTACTGAAGAAAGAGACCAAATTCAAATGGACCAAGAAATGCCAAGAAATCTTCAATGAACTCAAGACCAGATTGATCCAAGCACCCATCCTCAGAAGACCAGATTGGAATCTAGAGTTCATTCTATAGATAGATGCAAGTGCTATAGGACTTAGAGCAGTTCTAGCTCAGAAGAAAGATGGATATGAATATGTTATCTCCTATATAAGCTGAGGTATCCACAGAGCAGAACAGAACTATAAGTCATACAAGCTTGAATGCTTAGTAGTAGTTTGGGCAGTAGACAAGTTCCACTACTACCTAGTTGGGAAATACTTCACCATTCAAACAGACCATTCTGCTCTTGCCTGGCTGTTCCACACTCTGAACCCTAAAGAAATATATGCCAGATGGATCTACAGACTGTAAGAGTATGACTGTACTATCAAGCATTATCTAGAAAGAACCAATGCCAATGCTGATGCACTCTCAAGGATACTCTGAAATACCTCCATTAAGACAATTCAATATAAATAAAGAGTTATATTATGGATTAATCAGCTACCTTGGGCAGTAGAAGATACCCAACCACCTTGAACCCTGGACAATCACCATCATTAACTAGACTTGAAAACAGTTTGAACTAGACAATACCATACTCAGAAAAGGAGAAAAGCTTGTAATACTGAAATATAAGAAGTATCAAGTAATAAAAGAAGTATATGAACAAGGATACCTAGGAGGAACCAATATATATGACAAGGCAAGAAGAACTATGTGATGGCCCAAGATGGAAAAAGACCTGTGCCAATTTGTCAAAGGGTGTGACAAGTGCCAAAAACAGAAATAAGATCAGTAAGACCAGATATCTGGGTCATCAAGAATTGAGCCTATCCCCTCCCACTATATTGCAATAGATATCATTGGACTACTACCAGTAATACTATCAGAAAACCACTATATTATAGTTATTGTAGACCTCTTTACCAAATGGATAGAAGCAGGAGCAGTACAAAAAGCCAATGCCCTCTCTATAGCTGACTTCCTATACCAAGAAATCATCTACCACTACAAGATACCAAAGCAAATCACTACAGACTATGATACAGAATTTGTCAATGGATTCCATGAGATAATATATCAGAAATACAAGATTCAGCACATCAAGACTACTGTGCACCACCCTCAAGGAAATGGATAGACAGAGAGAACCAATAAGACCCCTAAGAACATTCTGGTGAAGATCTCAGACACATATAAGAATTGGGATAACTGCTCTCTCTGTTCTATGAGATATATAGTCACAGAGTATACACTTTACCCCAAGAGAACTGCTCTTCAGAGAAGAAGATTCTGATGGAACCTCAGCTATAAATCTAGACCTAACTTGGAGACAAGTTGACTTGGAAATCTGAAGACTACACCAAATTAGAAAGAAGGCTGAAGATTACATCATCAAGTCATAAGTGCTGATAAGGAAGAATGTAGAAAAGAATTACAAGACCCTAGAACCCATCCAAATTGGAGAAAAGATCCTACTGTATCAAAATATAGTAGAAGCCTCATGGTCATGAAAACTAAAGCCCAAATAGGAAGGACTCTTCTATGTACAAGATATCAAGGAAACTATCTTCTGGCTTAGAAAAATCTCAGGGACTATACTGCCTACAATAGTATACAGGAATAGACTTAAGAAGTACTATGAACCTATACAAGAGAAGCAAAATATAATGACCACCCATGAGGTTCTAGTTTACAAATAATAACAGTATGTCCTGTGACCAGCAGGCTATCTGTCTGAATCATTCTCTAAGGGATACAGTACTAGCAACTACTTATCTATGAGACTTTTGAAGTCAGAGGAGTTTGAACCATCAACTGATTAGTCAATATCAGAAACAGGCTCTTGCTTTATATAAATGGAGTGACCCTTCACCATCATGCCAAAATATATAGAGAAGATACTAGCCCATAAATACCACTTTTTGACCCCTTGCCAAAGATTATAGAATCAGCAAATTTTTCAAAACTGGACCAATGAATAAGGATGTTCAAGAAGATTCTTATTTAGGAGGAAGATGTAATGGTGATCTCAGAATAATGATATCAGCACAGAAGACAGCCTTTCCTTGCAAGCTACTAGATCAAAGTACAAGAAGATCATATGGCATTACTTACCCAGGCTACAAGATGAGCAATGATGACTAACTGTGAGTCATTGTGACCACACTTCAGGCATCTTGAGGAATATAAAAGAAGGATCAAGGAACTGCAGTAGCAGCAACTCAACAAGACCTACCAATCCCAAAATAGCTCAAAGACTTACTACAAATGAAATGCCTGCTGCTCACCAAACCTCAAGGTCAAGGAACTACCAAGGCACCTCAGTTGAAGAAAGGATATTCCAAGATATCAAAAGAGCCATGAGGATCTGTACAAGAAGGACTCCTAGTCTTAACCTGAGTACTGTAGATCCTTATCACTTTATTCTCTACTGTTGTGAAATAGAAACAAGGATCACTATTGCTATTGAATGTCTCCAAATGTAGCAGGAGTATGAAATAGAAAACCTTCTCTGCCAGGAGTTCCCACAAGCCAGCCCTCAAGAGCTATAAGATGCTACTCTCATAGATATATATGAAATAAGAACAGCTAAGAAGATTCATCAGATCTTTAAGCATGCACCATGGTTGATCCCCAACTTGAAGTATGTTAGAGTCTCAGACTTCAGAGATCTGTCATCCTGCTACATTAATATACTAGAAGCCAGGGTGGCTACAGAAGCCTAGTTCACTATCACTCTCAATAGTGATAAAGTAGAAGACTTCTGGTATCTTATTCTCCAGAATAACCCAAATCAATTCCTGTAAGGATTGATCTCAGTATTCCAAGGCCCAAGTATCCAGATTAGACCTCCCCAAGACCCTACATTTGTTCCCTATTTCATAAAAGAGAATCTCATAGACTGGAGAGCCCCAGACCTCCTTATTCCTACTGCCAAATGTGATGATGTCATCAGTGATAACATTATCCTGTATGACATACACAAAACACATGACCTATGCAATGACAACAAGACAGACAAAATGTTTACATGTACAATTCATGTTACACAAACTTCAAGCAATGGTTTTCAATACAACTTGGAGAAAAGATACTATAAAAATATCATCAAGCAAGAGTTCTGAGGGGCATGCTGGGTCAGATAGACCTGGGGCATTCGGCTGACAGCATGTAGAGAGAGGTTATGGATTGGGGATGGGGGCTTTTGGAGGGTCAAAGGGTGGTGAAGGCTCTGGAGGAGGACCAGTATCTGGTGGATCTGGGGGAAGGCCTGGTCCCTCCAGCTTTGTTAACAAGGTGAAGGTGAGTGGATGGCCTGCTGGAACCAGGGCTGGCACTGCTGAGGGAAAGGGCAAGGCTAGCATCAGGAGAAAGAGTGGCCCTCAGGTGGGAGATGTGAGAGGAGGGGCTGGAGGGGCTGTGGCTGGGGGTGTGACTGTTAATGGGAGTGTGACAGAGAATCAGAAAAAAAAAAGAGATGTGATGGCTGATGGCCAGGTGGGGCAGGGGGTCCCAATGCAGAAGGGGGACCTGGTGGATGGTGTAATAGGGCTGGTGGTGGCCCTGTTGCTCAAGAAGTCAATCTCGGAGTTTGCGGCTACCTTGTGCTTTTGGGGCTTAGCGGTGATGGCAAGAATGGTCCTGGGGCTTATTTTGAAGCAGGTGGTTGGGACAGCCTCAGTGAAGTTCCTGAAGGGTCTGAAGGGGGTTGAGGTGGGCTTTGAGGAGGCAGGCCCACTAGATGAGGTCCTGAAGACTGGAGTAGTAGTAGGGGAAGTGGTGGTCCCTATGGTGCAGTGCTTGAGGTGGGACCCCAGAGTGGTGCAGCTTCTGGTGAGGGGGGTGCCTACAGTGATAAGAGAGGAGACTAGGAGAAGGGTGGAGGAGGTGATGGTAGAGTATGGTGATGTGGTGGATATTGGCTTCCAGATGTGGGAGGAGACTACATTCAGGATGGGTGACGTTGATGTTAGGATTTGGCTGGCAGGGAAGGAGGCCACAGAGAAGACAAGTGACTGGCCCTCAGTACTGATGTGGGGGGCTTTTGTCTGTAAGGTATTGAGGGTGAAAGGGAGTGAAGAGGAGGAGGAGGACTTGTTGGAGGCTCTGGAGGAGCTGAGTGGTGCTGTGGAGAGGAGGGTGAAAGCCTGGAAGCTGTATGAAGAGTCGATATATCTAGAGGTTATGGATGGGAAATGTGTCCATACTGACAGGAGGCAGTGAGAGTGGGCCCAGGGGCGCAAGAGGTAGAGGGAGCTTTTGGCTAGTATAAAAGGAGGTGAGAAGAAGAAGGTGGATAGGGCTGAGGAGTCTAGAGGTATTGAAGCCAGTGTCTGGGCTAGCAAAGGAGGAGAGGAGGTAGAGGCAAATGAGGAAGGGGCTGGGAAGGTGCTGGGCAAGGATCCCTATGTCAATGGTACATTCAAAGTTTAGGAGCAGGATTTGGATGGCACCCCCTCCCCACTTATCAGGAGGGGCTCGGTTGGAAAGAGAGGGGCAGTGGAGGATGTACTGATGCAGGAGGCCCAGCGAGTTCACTTTGGGGTCTCAGATGTGGCAAAAGGGGGCCAGGTGGTGGTGGTTGGTAAGAATGAGCTGGTGGATGTCCCAGAGGAGGAGTGGGATGAGGCAGCCAGTGTGGGAGCAGATACCACAATACTGGATGCAGGGTGTCCAGGGACTCCTGGAGGGAAGGAGGTGGGAAACCTGCTGTAGATGAGCAAGGTAATGGATAACCTTGTGGCTGAGGAGTTAGGAGAAGTTGACCTGTGTGTGATGCTGGAGGAGCATTGGGTATGGATTCTGCATGGGGATGGGGTGGTGGAGGTACTGAAGGTGGAGATTCTTGCTATTTTCCTGGAGGAGGAGAGATATGAGATTGATAAGATGAGAGAGGCAGAGCTGGCAGTGGTTGCTGGTGAGCAAGCTGCCTACTGTTGGGCAGAGCATCATGGTTTGTAACTCTGGTAAGAGGCATGCCTGGAGTATTATGAGGACTTTGAGGAAAAGGAGGATGGGGTGATGGCTGAACTTCTGGAAGGGTTGAAGGCACAGGCAGCTGAGGAGAAGGTGCTGGCTGCTGAACATGACTTGGACTTGGTACAGGAGGAGTTGAATGTGGATTTGTAGAGGCTGCAACTGATAAATCAACATTATTCCTAATGAACAGTATAACTAACATTTTCTCTCTGAATGTGAATGGATTGTGGGGTTCTGGGTGATGTAAGAACATTTTTACTTAGCTTAAGAGATTGGAGGCTGATCTCTTTTTACTGCAGAATGTATGGTATGAGGATGAGATAGATTAAGTGGAGTGGACTAGAGAATGGGGAGGAGCTATTGCTTGGAATGGCAAAGTGGCAATTCTGGAGAGGAAGGGCAGAGAGAACTTGAGTGGAATTCAGAGCTGGGGTGACTATTTGGTCTGGGGAGAATAGCATCGACCTGGGTGGGAATCAGTGAGGGTTGGCTCCTGCTACTGCCCTGTGGTTAGGGGTGAGTAGATTGAGTAGATTAGGGATCTATTAGAGGAGAGTGTCTTCTTGGAGGAAGGTGTTGATGTTCTGGGGGGTGACTTTAATATAGTATGGGATCCATGGCTGGATCAAACTGATGGAGGGAGGAGTGCAGGTGGAAGGAGTGATAGACTGGATAAGTGAGAGGAGATGGAGACCCTTAGCTCCTTAGGGGATATGGGCAGAACACAGTGGGGTGACAGGAGGGTCTATATACACTGAGTAAATGGACTGGGTATAAGGATTGACTGGATTCTGATGGCAGAATGTTAGGGTGTTGATGTTTGGAGGACATTGGCAGTAGAGTGGTGCCCTTGGTCTAACTACTGGGGGCTATTGGGGCAGAGACAGTTTGGGGGGAGTGGAGATGGACCCAGACATTAGCACCTTAACTCCTCCCTGCTGGCCGAGCAGAGTTTGTGGGACTCATGAGTGGCAGATGTCCAAGTGAAGATTACCACCTGGATAAGTGAGGGTGCATCTGTGGGTGTCCGGTGGATAAGGCTGAAGGAGGCTGTGAGGGTCTATTGGGGAGGAGCTGGTAGGGAGGCTGGGGGGCAGAGAAGGAAGAGAGTGCGGTGTGCTTCCAATAGGCTGATTAGATTGCAGATAGAGTGGGCTGAGTTGCTTTGCTCTGAAGCAGTGGAGGATTAGAGGTTGGAGCAGGCGAAATTGGAGATGGTAGAGCTGCAATATATATTGCAAGCTGAGGAGGAGATTCGCATAAAAGGAATGGCTGCCAGACTATGGTGGTAGGGGCTTGAGGAGGAAGAGCAGCCCACTAGATACCTGTCAAGGCTCCTCCAAGCTAGAAGAGTGTAATACTGATGGAATGGGGTCTTGGATGCTGAGGGAGATATGGTGCATAGCATGCAACAGATCTTGGGAGTACTGAAGGAAAGATGGAGGGATCTGTGGAGTGAGGAGGAAGGGGGTGCTGATGAAGAGGTGATTGAAGACTCACTGGAGGAGTGGGGGCTGCCACAAGTAGAAGGGCTGGGAGATTTGATCTTACTGGTCCAAGAGGAGGAAATTCAGAGAGTCCTTGCAGCAACTAAGCTGGGGATGGTGCCTGGTGAGGATGGGTTACCTTGGGACTTCTGGAAGAAGATGGCACAGGTCCCTGGAGTTTTTGGAAGAGATGGCTGCCCTATGTGACCATGTTCTTCTAAATGGCGAGTGGGTTGGAGAGCAGGACCTGGGGCTGGTGGCCTTATTGTACAAAGATAAGGGGAGGAGGGAGGACTGGAAGAACTGGAGACTGATCATGCTTCTGGATATGGACAGGAAGATAGTGACTAAGGTGATTGTTGCAAGGCTACAGAAGGTTGTCCAACAGATGCTGGGTGAGGAGCAGAGGGGCTTTGTAGGAGGCAGGCTTATCAGGGATGGGACTGCCTGAGTGTACAGCATCATTGAAGGGGCCAGGGCTTGTGGACTGGATGGTAGATTGGTCTTTTTGGACCAGGAGAAGGCTTATGACTGTGTTTGGTGGGTTTGGCTAGACAAGGTGCTGGACAGAATTGATATTCCTCTGCAGTTTTGGGCTTCTATGTTGAATTTGTTAGAGGGTAGTAGGGCAGCGCTAATGTATAATGGTCACTGGAGTTTGGCATTTCCCTTGGGAAGAGAAGTTCCTCAGGGAGACCCACTGTCTCCTATCCTTTATGCCCTCTCATGGAACCTTTGATGGATAGAATATGTTGGAGGGTGGTAGGGCTCTCTATGTATGGTGTGGTGTGGAAGATGGGGGCTTTTGTAGATGATATAGTAGTTGGACTTGGATTAGTGGCAGATGTTGAGGCACTTAAGGAGACAGTGGAATGGTATGAGATGCACTCTGGAGGAAACTCAACTGGTATA
The DNA here is from genome assembly GCA_003990745.1 of Jimgerdemannia flammicorona. Taxonomy (NCBI): domain Eukaryota; kingdom Fungi; phylum Mucoromycota; class Endogonomycetes; order Endogonales; family Endogonaceae; genus Jimgerdemannia; species Jimgerdemannia flammicorona. The sequence continues at coordinate 1,411 of RBNI01005434.1, read as the reverse complement.
AGTGTGAGACAATAGTATTAGGGAATGGGCTAGTGGGAGGGGACATCATTGGAACAATTGTCCCCACAGGAGAGGTGGTGCAGTATTTGGGTATCTTTCTTTCAATATATGGTTCTGTCTTGCCTCAAGAGTGGTGGAAGAGGAGAGTGGCTATTTGGGGGGAGGCTCTTAGAGATTGGGGGGGTCGCCACATCTCACTAGCAGGGCAGGTATCGATTCTGAATGTCTACTGGTTCCCCAAGCTGTGGTATGTAGTCTATCACTTAGATTTCCCAGCTTAGGTAGTAAAGAGACTGACGAAACTGGCTAGGGATTGGATTTGGGTAGGGAGGAGGTCCTAGATCAGTTGGGATACTCTTGTAACACCAATGGTTAGAAGAGGACTAGGCCTTGCAGATTTCCCTAAGTGGCTGCACTGTCTGTGAGCCTGGTGATTGAAGAGAGCTGTTGAACTGTAGAGAGAAGGTTGGGTGCTGCTGATGCAGAAGGTGTGGGAGATGAGGTACTCCCCTCAGGGATTCTCAGGAGATTTGCTCTCTCTGGTGGGCCTGACTGGATACTGACAGCTATGGTATAAGGGCTTCTGGTGGGGGGTGGTGGAGGGAGCACACCAGATAGGCCTGCACTGGCAAGAAAATGAAGAGGAGGTGCTGGGGGGTCCAGCTATGTGAAGGTGGGACAGACTCCTTCTGGGGGGTATTCTACTTACTAAGTTTGATATTAGTAATGGGGTGGAGTATCAGCATGGACTTGGCCAGGATCTTTGGCCAAATAGTTAGCAGGCAGTGGGGATTGGTGAGGAGTGAGACTGGGCAGGAGTCTGGTCATAGAGTGCTGAGGTGCAGAGGTGGCTTCCACCCAAGTTCTGGGTAGTATGGTGGCAGATGCTGAGGAGGAATATCATGCTAAATTTCTGAGCTGGGCATCTGGTAGATGGTGGCCAATTTGATTGTGAGGAGTATTACAATGTTGGGCAATTTGGGGAATTTGTGCAAATACCAGAACATTGGCTAGGAGAGTGTGAAGTTCTTGGGGACTTTTGGATAGTATTAGGGGACTAGCTGGGTGTAGTGAGGAGGCCAGATGGAGAGAGAGGTCACTGGGAGGATTTGAAATCTCATTTAGTGAGGGGTATCGGCAATGGTTGGCTTACTATAGAGTGGGTCTTAGTAGTGTAGATAGGGCTGGCTGGACATTGGCTCTTTGTTTTTGAGGGGGCACCAGATAGGTGTCTAGGAGAAGTTGTTAAGGTGGGAAGGGTTGTTGAGTGATTTGCTGACTGGGTAGTGGGTTGGTTGGGGTCCCCAAGGTGGGCAACATCACCAACTGGTGGAAGGAATTTGTGAACAGAGTGGTGGGCAAGTGGTGCTAGTGTCTGACAAAGTGGTCTTTCATTGTGAAGGGGTGGGGG
>RBNI01005433.1:0-12573 GCA_003990745.1 Jimgerdemannia flammicorona | reverse complement strand
CAGCGCCGCGCTCGCCGGGAAGCTCGCCAAAGCTCAGAGGGCCCCACCACAGGCACCGAATAACCTGCAGGTAACCTACACTGGCACTTGATGCCCAAGGTCGGCCGACACCCTACGTAGCCCGTGATACACCAGAGACGACACCTTGTTGACGACGGCAAAAGGAAGAAAGCGCTGCACCAAAATGGGTACACCCCAGACGCAGCCAGAGGCACCAGAAACCGTGAAAAAGTGTAGAAGACACCGATCGGACACCGATAAAGGGGCAACTCATCACCATTGCCCTCCTCCCACCATGCCCTTACAGGCACAGCAAACCAACCCGAGGTAGAGGGGGTAATAATAGGGGAAAGGGGACTCGGAAGGTTGCCTACCAAACCTTGTGACCGGTAAGGTAGCGGAGAAAGGGTGTCTCACTGTCTATCTGTCATCTCGCCATCCATCATCTAGCTGTCCATCATCTTACTGTCTGTCATCTTGCACTCCATTATCTTGCAATATCTTTATCTTATAGTTTATTACCATTTTTCAGTCCATTATCATAATTTTGCAGTCTATTATTGTCTTGTAGTTGAATCATCTTGCATCCTGCAGTCCTCATCCTGTGGTCTATCATCTGCTGCATTCTTGATGGCAATTATTTCATACAATTGTAATATCTGTAATTGTAAAATATATATATTTGAAGCATCTGCATTTTATCTGGGTAGGATTGTGCAAAAACTAGAACAGAAAAATTGGTGTATCTGGGTGTAATTTTGAGAGCTCTAGGACAGTTCGAAAACCATAGCAAAATATTTTTGCACAGATCCAGATGTATATCCAGAAGCTGTTCTTGGTTATCACACCTGCTCTAGATTGTGACTGCTAAATTGTATCCAGATCAGCCAGATATCCCTTGCGATTTTCGTGATGATGGTTTTACGAAATTGACCGGTTATCTGCATTTCGACGTTCTCCTTAATATCCCGATTTCTCGCCTCATCCAACTCTTATTTTGGGTAATTACCATGTTCCACGGGTTCTACATTACAACCAACGACCTCGATTGTTTCCACTTCCTTGGCTAATTTTGATTTGGTCGTGTTACAGGCTCGGCGCCCTCAAAGTCGTCGGCGAACTCGATGGCGTTTGCGGTTTCTGCAATATCTGATTTTCCGCTCATGCCCATGTCCAATTTACTGTCACGAATGGCAATGTTACCGTTGCTATATGAACCCAGCAAACTGTTATAGAGGATGCCACGGCTCATGTCTTCGCGCTCAATTTGCGTCTTCTTCCGTATGTTTTGCCTCCGATATTGAAACCAAATCTGCACGGTGCGCGTAGTCATTTTCAATTTGTTGGTGAGCCCTTTTTTTTGCGCCCTAGTCTGGCAGGTGGTTTTTGGTAAAGGCCGACTCAAGGGTGGCGAGACCTTGCAAATGTACGACGTTGACGCGTTTTGGCGTCCTCGCGGTGGTCGAGTCAAAGTTTTGCGACTTCGTGTTGACCCAGTATGCTTTAGAGGTGTTGTTGCCGTGATTTGACCGCGACAAAAGCGTCTTTGTGATCGTGCCGTTTGTCGCTGTTGTTGACGCGGTCCATTGTCCTGGGGGACGACAGTTGGGATTCTGACTTTTACGCCTGTCTTGACGCTGACGGGTTGCAATGTTGCCATTAAAAAGTGGAAAACGGGGCAGTGTTTTTTGATGTCCGAAAATTGTCGGCAGTAACGTTTAATAGGTGGCGCGTGCTGTGGAGAGAAATGTATAGGTGAAGGACGCGTGATGTGAAGAGAAATGTATAAGATCAGGACGCGCGGTGTGAAGAGTAAAAAAATAAAGTGTCCAAATTGCGCACGCAATCAAAAGCCCGGTTTGAAGCCATTGCGAATCTCAAAAATTGATGTTATTAACCCATTGTAACACGGAACATGGACACAAGAATTTAATCCTCCAAGAGAAAGTAAATACAACACAAAGGAACAAAAAAAATTCGCATTTATTGTAGTACCCAGCCAGGTCGGTGACGTGAGTTCAGTAACCCTTGACTTGAATCATGTGAAATTGCGGTCACAAGCGATGCACGTGGTGGCGAAATCAACTTCAGTAACCTTAAATGACTCTCCCATGGTACCCCTGTTCCGACACCCGTGTGCGTCGTTTACCTAATACGAAATTACCAATTTAATTCTATGGATGCATCGCCTGTCACTAACGACCGCTACAAAATGTTTAATGTGTTGTAGATGTGCCCGCGTGCGCCGGGTCTTCCCTTCTCTTGTTACTCTAATAACTGTTCATCTGATGAGCGTGTGATTTCGTCAGTCATATCGATAGGTATTGCAGATTTGGCATAACATACATGCCAGCGTCGCTTACGCTACCTTAAGTAATGTTGTCCCTTAGCATTAGGAGTGTGAGGGCGAACGCCTTCGAAAATATATTATACACTTTTTCGGCTTTGCAATTACGCACTCGAAGCTACATATTTTATGAATAAATACACCACTTTGTCTTTAAGCTGAGGCCCCTACCGTTTTTAATGCTCAAACGCGGTCAAGCATACCTGGTCTAGCATGACGAGACGTCGTACAACTATAATATGTAAATTCCTGGTATAGCATTTGTGGCACGACAAACAGTAAGACCCAGCCGGTGTCACATTGAATTAAGCTTGACATTTGAGAGCTTTTGTAATTCACTTCGAAGAAGCTGCATATATTATTTAGTCTTATAGCATAAACCCTTAAGAATTATCGATGTTTTCTTACATATATATGTCATATGCATAAAGTGACAAGTTTAACATCATAAATTGTACATTTCATACTATTGTATTAAATCATATAAATTCATGCACATAAAATAATCATCGTTTTTTGTCCGCAAAAAATCAAATCAAGGACTGTCTTACTTTTCCTTTTGACATGTTCTACTGAGGTGTTTACAACGTGTGCAAGGCATTCCTCGACATCCTTTCTTGTCCTTTATGCATTCAAAGCACCGATTTCCGGGAGGGTTCCGTTTTGTGATCTTGCCGGTATCGTGAATGCGACATCGCCTCTTCCTCCTCAAACAGTCTGAACATTCCTTGTAAGGAATTGCCTTAGTGCTAAAAGTGTCTGTGGCTGCATTGGGTATTTGTAGGACAACATCCGCGCTAGCAGGAGATTGACTATCAAGGAGCTGCGGCAAAATTGATTCTCTCTCCGACGTTGTATGACTCATTGTGTAACTATTTGCCAAGTTGTCGACACAGGGCTTCGAGGTGAACTGAAATTTATCTTGTGGAAGGATATCATTGTAGTCCATGGAGCCGTCATAATGATTCAGCGCCAAATGACCTTGAAGGGGGGCTATGACACCTACTGCGCCCATCTCAGCTAGGCAGGAAAGACACCCTGGGTGGTCACAAGGCCAGTTGGGAGAGAATAGCAACTGTTCAGAGAAATGTTGGGATTTTATGGTGAGTGAATTGTTGTACATGTTTCGTTTTATAAACATTTAAGGCGACGAGGCTCTATTATACGTACCATCTTTTCTGTCAGGTATTTATATATATTTGCGGAATATTTGGAGGGTTCCGAGTAGAATTTTTTGACGATGTTAATTAGTCTTTTTGACCAAAAACGAATTCGACCCGATTTTCTTACGTCGGGGAATGTAAAGTTAGTGGTGTCCTCCGATTTTCATTGGTATGTCACTTGCCTGTGCGTAAGCCACAGAGACAATGTTATGAGAACTCGGTTCTGCCCAAACTTAACTCGGTGCCTCTGGGCTATATTACAATTCCATCATTATTTAATCATATGACAGATTTCCAAACACCCGGTACGCAAGGTGCCTGACGCCGAGGCAAAATAATGGTGTAGGAAAGCGTGCATCCATGTTACTTAAAAAAACCTATATATCATAATCAAGTAACGAGCTCGCCCGGATTAATCAAACGGCAGCATTTTCAGACCAAAAGATCTGCGTCCATTATGTTTTTTTTTTTTTTTTTTTTTTTGTGAAATATATCGCAATGTTGTAATGATTTAGGTGTAAATAACAAATGTTCGTGTTTAGAGACGGTCCGAGCCTTCTTGTGATCATTTAGCGAGGCTGGATTTCGTGGTATAACAGGTATTTTTCCGTCCGTGCGACCAGGAGATCTATCTGTAGCAAAGTGTCTATCGAGTGAAGTCTGAAGAAAACCGTGAAGCACGTAATGTTGAAAATGTAGCTGTGGAATGGAGCGAATTTGTTTTGCTATATGGAAGCATGCGCCTCCAAGGCCCGCCATTCGCGTTAGCGAAAGGGTCGCTCTTTATTACATTCCAACCATAAGGGATGTGCGCGAACTGATTGTAAATGCTAGTAACTAATTGCTACTTGGCGTAGAATACGCTTGACTACTGGGACGTCAGTCGCTGAGCAAAATACATATGTGCGCTGGAAGAAGTTGGCGTATTTCTAAAACAGCGCTAACTAGGTTGCCACTGGTGTCGGCAAAAAGAACTGAATGAGGCTGAGCTAAACTAAGTTGCCTTGGGCACCGGAGCCGAGGCAGAAACCCCGCATGAATGTTAAGCGGTTCTCCGCCATTTTGCGGAATTTTGAATTACATTCATAACTATATAAGGTACTGCCGGAACGCGAGGCCGGCATGTTGGTTTTTTGAGCAAGATAAGACTTTCTAATTGTGATACGTACGCCGCGATCTTATTTGGCGACTTAACTTTCAGATCATGAGTAATCAGCGAGAGTGGATAGCAAAGGACAATTTGATTTACCCCGCTATTTTCTTTACGAAATAGGAATATAATGTCGTAAGTGTTTACGGAACACGTTTGTGAACGTGGTTAACTGTCAGCCTACCCATGGAAGCGACGGCCATACCAGTTATTTTGCAGTGTTATAAAATGTGATATCGAAGCATTTAAGAAACATACGAAACGGGGAGTTTTATTCTGAAGGGACCATGTAATCGTTTAAATTTCCTTCTGGATCTAAATTCTTTGTTGATTCTGGCCATAAAACGATTGTTAATGATATTATTGATCATGGTTGCCAAGTTTTGTTTAGGGTTTCTTCACTTACATTTTTATATGTAAAATAATAGAAAAGCAAATTCGGCTACCATACCAGGCGAATTAAAGATTCCAAACGGTCAGGGAGCGGAGAGCAAAATCGCTTCCGCACCGATCACATGATCTCAAACACCAGCCACCTACTCACATCATGAGAACGGGGACTACAAACAACACCGACAAGCTCACGGTGTACCGGCCAGAGCACAGTGTACCGATGAGCGCAAGGTATGCCGACCAGCGCACCGTATACCGACCAGCGCACGATATGGCCGGCCGTTGTAGAGAGTGTAAATCTTTTTGAGATTTCGAACCGGGCTTTGTTATTGGCCGATCGTGTACATGGCCCATTTTTTTTTTTTTTACTATCCACATCGCGCGTTCAAAACGTGGCGCAAACATCTCTAAAGTATTCCACTGGGTAAACACGAACTCCCAAAACTTTGAACCGACCTCGTCGCACAAATCGGCAAGAGCTCGGAAACCTACTAGCGCAAAAGAATGGCTCGCAAACCAACTGAAAATGACCACGTGCGTCGTACAAGATTAGATTCAAACCCGGAGGTAAAACAAGCAGAAGACGCAGACGGTGCGCAACGACTTGAGCGATGGAGTCCTCTCATGCAGTCCGCTGAGTTCCGATGGCAAGAAGTCCATTGAGATTGGTGAGGGTAAGTTGGACATGCGCGTGAATGGAGAAAAGAGGCAGGGTGTTGCTCACAAGCTGGTGTGCCTATGTTTGGTTATGTGTAATCTTGCCTTTAGCAGCGGCATCACTCAAGTCAAAGTTAGCCATTTCTCCGATTATCTCCGCCACAAGTTAGGTTCTCCGACATCCAAATGGCAGTTTTGGAAAGCTTGAATTCGGACGACAAGACCCAGGAATCTTACCTCTGCGTCCTTGCTCCCGCAAAAATTTTTCAGAAGGCTTTCTGTGTCGTTAGGCGATTTAGATAGTTGCCATTTACGGAACGTGGACGAATCCTGGAGCGCTTGCGACGTCAGAGCCATTGCCGCAACAGTGTTGGGAGAAATGCCGAAATGTTTACGTCATCGACCTCGATAATGGAACCAACTTCAAAGTATATCGCAGGCATCATCGTCCTAAATCATCTGGGACTGACGCAGCCGCGGGGTCGGTTAAAATCCCGGCTACTCGAGCTCCTTCAACGGTATGTCCACATCCATCATCGCCATGCTGACCTACCCATCGTTTCCCAATACGCTCAAGCCTAAATCCGATTTCACGCAAGAGTCATTCAAGGTTTCTGACGCTTTGGTTTTACGAACATCTGCTTTACCGGTTATTAGCATTTCGACGTTCTCCGATTCCTAGTGTTATCTAGAACCTATTTCGGATAATTACCATGTTTCACGGGTTTCATTGTTTCGCCTTCCTTGGCTAATTTGATTTGGTCGTGCTTACAGCCTCGGCGCCCCGGCGCACTCGATGGCGTTTGCGGTTCAGTGATATCTAACTTACCGCTCATGACCATGTCCAATTTATCGTCACGAATGTCAATGGTGTTGTTGCTGTCTTTCCTCCACCTATACATTTCTCTCCACGTCACGCGCCACCTATTAGACGTTATTGCTGACAGTTTACAGACATCAAAAAACGCTGCCCTTTTTTCAACTTTTCAATGGTAACATTACAACGCAAACCAATCTCCGTCGGTGTCAAGACAGGCGTAGATCCTTTTATCATATATTTCTCAAAATCAGAAGCCAAACTGTCGTCCCCCAGGTCAAAGCGCTGCGTCAACAAACAGCGACAAACGACGCGATCATAAAAACACGTTTGTCGCGGTCAAATTGCGACATCAACACCTTCAAAGCATACTGGGTCAACAGGAAGTGCTATTGACTGGTCAAGCAGATGTTCGTAAAACCAAAGCGTCAATAACCTTCCGTGAAATTGGATTTAGGCTTGACCGTGTTGGGAAACGATGAGCAGGTCGGAATGGCGATGATGGATGTGGACATGCTGTCGAGGAGCCGGGATTTTTGCCAACCCTGCGGCTGCGTCAGTCTCAGATGATTAAGGACAATGACGCCTACGACATAATTTGAAATTGATTCCATTATCGAGGCCAACGACGTAAAAACCTCGGCATTTCTCCCAACACTGTTGCGGCAAAGGCTCTGACGTCGCGAGCGCTCCAGGATTCGTTCACATTCCGCAACTGGTAACTATCTAAACCGCCTAACGACACAGCAAGCCTTCTGATAATTTTTTTGCGGGAGCAAGGGCGCACAGGTCAGACTCACGGTTCTTGTCGTCCAAGTACGAGCTATCCGAAGCTGCCGTTTGAGTTAACCGGAGACACGCGTGAGAAAGGGCTAACTTGATGCAACTGCTAAAGGCAAGATTACACATAACCAAACACAGGCACACCTGTTGGTGAGCAACACCCAGCCTCTTTTCTCCATTAACGCGCATGTGCAACTTAACCTCACGAATAGCAATGGGTCTTGCAATCGGAACTCAGCAGACTGCAAGAGAGGACTCCATCGCTCAGGTCGTTGCGCTCTGTCTGCGTCTTCTGCGTGTTTTACCAGATGTTTTGAATCCAAACTTGCACGACGCACGTGGGCATTTTTAGGTTGTTTGCGAGCCATTCTTTTGCGCTACAGTCCAGCAGGTAGTTTTCCTCAAATTGCGAGCTCTTGCCGATTGGTGCGACGACGATTCCTTTTTGGCTGTCTCGCGGAGGTCGGGTCACAAAGTTTTCGGAGTTCGTGTTTACCCAGTGGAATATTTAAGATGTTTGCGCCGCGACACCCGCGTGTTTGTGATCGCTTCATTTATCGCGTTTGTTGTCGTGCCTGTAGAATATACCATAGAGAGCCTGTTTTGACGTCAACGGAGATGGATTTGTATTGTCGGCAATAACATTTAGAAGAACGCGTGATGTGGAGAGCAATGTTTAAGACAAAAGAGGAATAGATAGTAAAAAAATAAAATGGGCGATAATCGCCGACACGATCACAAAGCCCGGTTTGAAATCTCAAAAAAATTCACGTGCTTTCCACTCCCTACATATTTAATATAGCGGCCAGCAATATCGTGCGCAGGTCGGTCACGGTGCGCCGGTGCGCTGGTCGGTACACTGTGCGCTGGTTGGTACACCGTGAGCTCGTCGATGTCCCCGTTACTCTTGATTGGCAAATGGAAATTGGATGATGTACATGTGGCTGGTGATTGCGATCATGTGCATCATGAAAAAATTTTGGACATCTCACCTGGCGCAATCTGCATCTGGGACATCTGGGGCCATCTGACATCCACATCTACGAAATTTCACTCTGCATCTGCATCAAAGGCATCATCCATCTACATCCATGAAATCTAAGCAATCTACATCAGGACCCATTGACATCTGCACTGACCTCTATGTCTTCTGTTTCCATAATTTCAAATTCAAATTTGAGTAATGTACAAAATTCAAATAGATATACAAAAGCTATGAATGAAGCCTTGACAGTAAAACATACATGTATACTAGTAAAACATCTCCTATGCCTCTCTATCACTATAATGATTAACTAAATATTTGTCAAAAGAGTAAACATTTTTTTACTGCTGTTGTGCTGTTCTGGCTGAGTTATGAGATTCAAAGAATGATATCAGATGTATATTCCATATAATGGCATTAATACCAATGTTATTAAATTTTTGTGATCAAGTTGCAATACTCATCTGAGTATCAGGGTCTTAGCAATTGCCAATTTCAAATCACTGTATATATGCCAGATGGTACTTTAGCCCTCTTTGCTCAATAGTGAAGAGTAGATGAATTTGTCCAATTTTGAATTCATCAAACCTATACACATTCTTCTTGTGCTTGCTGAGATCCTTCCAATCATACACTGTAATCCAGTCATATCAAGGCTGACCATGGAAACTGGAGTTATATCAGATAATGTTTTTGATAAATTTTGACTGATATTCATAAGAGCAGTTAGAATACCATATAGTCAAACTTTGAAAAATGATAATATATTTGATAAAATTACATAATATATTATAAGTAGTATCCTGTAACCTGACCTGGATATATATAATCTAGATATATACAATCTGGTTATATTCAACCTAAGTATATCTGATCTGGATATATCCAACCTGGATATATCTGACCTAGATATATCTGATCTAGATATATATATCTAACTTTTGTCAATAGAAACCTGATGATTTTTTTCATTGAAGTAATATCTATCCAAATCAGATGTACAATTGTTAAAATGATATTAATAAATACCTGTAAATTATCCAGAGTAGATAAGTTTGCTTGACAAGGATGATATGCTTTTGCACATCCTTCATCTCATTCCAAATCATTAAAAAAAATTCAAGTATCTCAATAAAGATGAGGGTGCTCATCAATATTCATAATATTGAATATACTAGATAGTCTAGATCTAGGGTTGAAGAAGGTTACTATACAGAAGTATTGGTGGTAGTTTTCTTCTACTCCAACATTCTAAGAAACTCAGATTTACTATTCAATGCTGTTCACTGCTCAATATAAGTAGTCCACTGAACTATTTCAATATAATTATTAGATTGTTCATTTAGAATCTTAATATTAGCAATATGCTGATATTTCAAGTACTCTATATCATAGTTATTAGGAGTACCATACTTCTTGATACACTCTTTCCAGTATTGTGCTATATATAGTTTATATATCTAAAGCTTGCTTGAAGATGTCTTTATAAAGATCTCCTTTATTTTATCAAATTCTTTTAAAGCTCAATATATTTTCTCAAGTATATCATCTGTTTGAACAGGTAATGAAGCACAATAATACCACTTGAGATAGGATATAATATATATACTTTAAAACTCCATCAGTGAAGAATCCTTATGCATAAGCCAAAAATACCTTCATAGAGCCAGCATACTCAGATGTAGTCATCTGTAAAAGTTGAGTAATATCTTTAGAAAATCGTTTGAGACCAGTAAAGTGAGATATCAATGTAAATAGTATATCAAATTCTACAAGAAGTGAGTTGAAATGCTCAAATTGAATGCAAATCAATGTTTTTTTTTTTTTTTTTTTTTTTATAATCACATAGACTTCTACTTTATTACCAAACTGTCTATAATGTACTAATACAAATGAGCTTCTCACCCAATCTCACTCAGAAACTCCCTCTCTCTCTCACCATTCCTCCAAAACACTGCTGATCCCCCTGCAATCCCAATTCTCTCCCCACTCTTTCTACAGATCATCTCTATCAATTACCTTTGATATTCTCCACCAGTATCCTCACCTCTCTACCACCCATTCAATATATCCATCTTCAGCCACTCTCATCTAGTCACCCTTACCCCCAATGTTAACTGTTGACCCTTCTCAAATACAGATAGCCAATATCCCACAAGTCTGATCCAAATTGCCAGCACCTATCCTAATATCAACTACTCATCTCTTAACCCTCCCACCAGCCTCTTATGGAGGTCACACTACCTCCCTCCTGCTGCCAACCCTGGTGGGTATACCCCCAGCCATATCTCAATCTCTCTCCAAAAGTCATCTATCACCTCACACTCTCTTAGTCAATATTCAGGAGTCTGTATCACTCCTCTCTCCTATCTGATATTCAGACACTCCTCATACTCCAGGGTATCTCCTTCCACCAAGTGAACTATCTGATAGTTCAATATTATATTATACTATAGAATTCTCCACCATACTACCCAGAACTTGGAGGGATCCATCTCACCACCTGCTCACCCTATAGCTAAATACTATTCCAGTCCTACTCCTCTCTAATCTCCACCCCCTGCCACAGATCTCTCTCATGTTCCCAAAGGTACTCCATACCATCTTCTAAGCAGAAGTCTTCCACTAGTGCCCTACCCAATAGAAGACAGTCCCACCTCAATATCTGGGGGCTTCATTTCTCCTCTCCCTTATCACCCCTCTATCAGAGATCAATATGGTGCACCCCATCAATCGCCCCTACCAGAATCTCCTATAATATATCCTCTGACCCTCCTCCAAAGCCACCAGAGATAGAAGATCCTCAGTTGCACCATGGGGGAAGAACTGAGCCTTCCATACTCTCTGCATGAGGAGAATCCACTCTCTGCTCCTCAACTTGCTCACTTACTTTATCTACCATACTCTTAAGCAGTGAAGATACTTGGGAAAGTCCACCTGACCTAGGCCTCTCCAGTCTACTGATCAGGTCAATATCTCTCAACCAATCTGACTCCATCACCTTACCCATATCTAGGTCCTAGCCATCCTTTGTAATTGCTTGACCACCTAAGTCAGAAAGTTCAAGTAGTACCCTAGATACTACAGCTTAGGAAACTAGTATATATTCAATACTATGACTCTTCCTATCAGAGACATATAGCAACTACTCTACCTAAGAGAGTGATTCTCCACTCTGCTAACTATAGCTCCCACTATCCACATATTAGTAAGGAGTCATATACTGAAAAGTAAGCCTCCAGATAGTAAACAGCCTCTCTTATAGGGACAATTATTCCAATCACATCTCCATCTACCTAACATCAAAGTCTCATACTTATACCAGTTGAGCATAGCATCCAAATATCCCTCATACTACTCTACTGTATCTTTCAATACTGCAATATCCTCAGCTAATCCCAGCCTAATCACTATATTATCAGTGAAGGCTCCCATCTTCCAATTAACTCCCAGAATGTCCAACCCTTCCACCTTTCACTGTATTCTATCTAAAAGAGGCCCCAGGAACAATATTTGCAGAATTAGTAACAGTGGATCTCTCTGTAGCACTCCTCTGCCCAGAGGGAACAAAACCCCTCTGTGCCTATTTACTATAATTGCTGCCTGACTCCCTTCTAGCAGACAGAGCAAGGCTCACCAGACTCTTAGGGGGACCACAATGTACTTTAGCACTCCTTCCAACCATACTTACTGGACTCTGTCATAGGCCTTCTCCTTATCCAAAAAAACCAGCTGTCTATTCACTCTAGCAGTATAAGTACTCTCAATAACATCATGTACCCAGGCTATCTTATCTCTAATCAGATATCCCTCTATAAATCCTCTCTGCTCAGCCCCTAGAATCTGTTGAGTCACTCCTTGCAGCCTAGCTATCAGTACCTTTATGACCAGTTTGTAATCCATATCCAGAAGTATAATTGGCCTCTAGTTCTTTCACTCCTCTCTTCTCTCCTTATTCTTAAACAGCAGAGCCACAAGACTCAAGCTCTGCCCTCCAATTCATACTCCAGAGCCAATTACTTCATTGCACATTACCATCATTTCCTCCAGAATTAACTCAATCTCTGCCATCTTCTTCCAAAAATCCCACTATAAGCCATCCTCTCCTAATACAGTCCTAGAGCTCATTGTCATCAGAATCTGCTGAATCTTCTCTCTTTAGACAGCAGCACCAAGGTCACCTAAGTCTGCTGCTGGATCAGTGTATCATTCCTCTAAGTACTTGTCAATGTCCAGCATCCCCACCCCTCTATCTTCCTCTTTTTTTTTTTTTTTTTT
>RBNI01005432.1:0-12574 GCA_003990745.1 Jimgerdemannia flammicorona | reverse complement strand
AACCTACAGTGAGCCAACTATCCCCCACCCCCCCCACCAGCTGAGATCTCAAATCATCCCAGCAGCCCCCCACCCCAACCAACCTCTGCCCCACACCCAGTCTATCCCCGATTACTACCCAAAAGTCCCCCAATACCTCACACTCTCCAAGCTAATGTTCTGGCATCTGTACCAGACCCCCAGCCTGCCCCACATTGAAACACTTCTCACACTCAAAGCATCCACCATCCACCAGATGTCCAGTTTGGAAATTCAACATGAAATTCCTCTGTAGCAACCGCCACCATACTACCCAGTATTTAGGAGGAAGCCACCATCGCACCTCAGCACTCCAAGACCAGATACCCGCCCAGTCCCACTCCTCGCCAATCCCTGCTGCCTGCCAACCACTCGGCCAAAGATTCAGGCCAAGACGCTGTTGGCACTCCACTCCATCCCCAATATCAAATATTTCAAGTAGAGCACCCCCCAGGAGCAGCCTATCCCACCTCCATATACTGGGCCCCCACAGCCCCTCCCCCTCATTGCCCTGCCAATGCAGGCCAATTCTGTGTGCTCCTTCAACCACTCCTCACTAAAAGCCCTTGAATCACAGCTGCCGAATACCATTCAGCCCCACCATAGAGAGCAGATCACCAGAGGACCCTTGAGAGGAGGATCTCATCTCCCACACCTTCTGCAGCAGAGGCACCCAACTCCCGCCCCACAGTTCAGCAGCTCTCTTCAGCCACCAGGCTCTCAAACAGTACAACTGCTTGGAGAAATCCATAAGGCCTAGACCCCCCCTGCCCACCGGTATCACCAATGTATCCCAACTGACCTGGGCCCTCCTCCTTACCCAAATCCAATCTCTAGCCACTTTTATCAGCCTCTTCACCACTCACGCTGGGAAGTCCAGATGATAGGCCATGTACCACAGCTTGGGGAACCAATATACATTCAGAATCACCACCCTTTCTGCCAGAGAGATATGGCGGCCTCCCCATCCTCGAAGGGCCTCTCCCCACATGTTCACCCTGCTCTCCCACTACACCTGCAGCAGGACTGAGCCATATACAGAGAGGAATATGCCCAGATACCACACCACCTCACCAGAAGGGACAATTGTTCCAATGATGTCCCCACCCACTAGCCCATTCTCTAGCACTATCGTCTTATACTTATTCCAGTTGAGCTTCGCCCCAGAGTGAGCCTCATACCAATCTACTGTCTCCTTCAGCGCCTCGACATCCACCACAGACCCAAGTCCAACCACCATGTCATCAGCAAAGGCCCCCACCTTCCACCCTATATCATATATGGAGAGCCCCACCACCTTTCGGCGAATCCGATCCAACAACAGCTCTAATGAAAGAGCATAGAGAATAGGGGACAAAGGATCCCCCTGAGGAACTCCCCTTCCCAAGGAGAATGCCAGACCCCAGTATCCATTGCACATCAATACCACCCGACTGCTCCCCAGCAGACTCAACATAGAGGCCCAAAACCTTGGAGGGACACCAATTCGATCTAATACCTTGCCCAGCCAAACCTGCCATACCCGGTCATATGCCTTCTCCTGGTCCAAGAAAACCAACCTTCCATCAAGACTACAGGCCCGAGCTTCTTCAATGATACCATGAACCCAAGCAGTCCCATCTCTTATGAGTCTGCCCCCAACAAATCCCCATTGCTCCTCCCCCAGCACCCCTTGGGCAACTCTCTACAGCCTAGTGACAATCACCTTAGTCACCAATTTTCTGTCCATATCCAGGAGCATAATCAGCCTTCAATTCCTCCAGTCCTCCCTTCTGCCTTTATCTTTGTACAATAAGGCCACCAGCCCAAGGTCCTGCTCGCCAACCCACTCACCCCTCTGAATAATATGGTCACAGAGGGCAGCCATCTCACCCAAAATTCCAGGGACCATCACCATCTTTTTCCAGAAGTCCCACAGCAATCCATCCTCCCCTGGTGATGTTCCAAGCTTAGTCGCTGCAAGAACACTCTGAATCTCCTCTCCTCGTACTGGTAAGACCAAGTCACCCAAATCAGCTACCTGCGGTGGCCCCCACTCCTCAAGTGTATTGGCAATCTCCTCCTCCCCTGCACCCCCATCCTCCTCACTCCACAGATCCTGCCATCACACTTTCAAAACTCCTAAGATTCGTTGTGTACCATGCACCATCTCCCCATTGGCATCCAGGATGCCATCCCACTGATGCCGGACTCTCCTAGCCTTAAGGAGTCTCGATAAGTACCTAGTAGGCCACTCACCCTCCTCAAGCCCCTGCCACCGTAGCCTGGCAGTCATACCTCGCATATGAGTCTCTTCCTCATCTCTCAACACCTGTTGTAGTTCCACTAACTCCAATTTCGCCCTCTCTATCCGCCAGTCCTCTACTCCATCAGAAGTGAGTAAATCGGCCCAATCCAATTGCAGTCTCTACAGCCTATTGGAAACACACCTTGTATGCTCCCTCCTCCACCTCCCAGCCTCCCTACCAGCTCCTCTCCAAAATACCCTTGCAGCCTCTTTCAAATGTTTCCAATGGACATCCACAGACAAACCCTCATGCTGCCATACAGCAACCTTTGCCTGAATGTCCTCCGCCCATGAGTCCCACAACTCCTTCTCGGCCAGCAGGGAGGAGTTAAGGTGCCAATGTCCGGGTCCATCTCCACTCCCCCCAAACTGCCCTTACCCCAACAGTCCCCAGTGATCAGACCAAGGGCACCACTCCATCTCTAATGACTTCCAAACATCAGTACCCCAGCACTCAGCCATCAGAATCCAGTCAATCCAGGTACCTAAGCCATTCACCCAATGCATATAGATCCTTGCATCACCCCACCACATTCTGCCCATATCCCCTAGTGAGCTCAACCTCTCCACCTCCTCCCATGCCCCCAGCCCCCCACTTCTCCCCCCTGCACTCCTCCCTCCATCAGTTCTGTCAAGAAGCTGATCCTGAACCATATTAAAGTCCCCCCCCAGAACATCCACCCCTTCCTCCAATAGAATACCCTCCTCTGTCAGCTCCTTGATCCATGCAATTCTCTCACCCCTAACTGCCAGGCAGTAGCAAGAGCCAACTCTCACTGACTCCTACCCCGGCCTCTACCAATCTCCCCAGACTAGTCGATCCCCCCAGCTCCTGATGCCCTCTAAGTCCCCTCGACCCTTCCTCACCAGAATTGCCACCTTTCCAAACCAAGCAGCAGCCCCACCCCATTCCCTAGTCCACTCCATCCTATCATCCTCATTCTCACACCTTACATCCTGTAGTAGAAAAAGATCCGCCTCCAATCTCTTGAGTCAAGTAAAAATGTTCCTACGCCATCCAGATCCCCGCAACCCATTCACATTCAAAGAGAAAATGTTCATTGTACTGTTCATAGGTAATAATGTTAAATGAATATCCCATCTTCTACAAGTCTGCATCCCGCTCTTCCTGCACTAAGTCTAATGCACACTCAGCAGCTCGTTCCCTTTCACCTGATTCCCGTGCCTCCAGCCCTTCCAGAAGTTCTACCATAGCTCCATCCTCCCTCTCCTCAAAGTCCTCCCTATACTCCAGACAAGCCTCTCTCCAGAGCTGCAAACCATGATGCTCATCCCAACAGTAAGCTGCCCTCTCACCTGCAACTACTGCCAGCTCCACCTTCCTCACTCCATCGACCTCATAACCCTCCTCCTCTAGGAAGATTGCAAGAATCTCCCCTTTCAGTGCCTCCACCACACCCTCGCCCTGCAGAATCCTTTCCCAATGCTCCTCTGGCATCGCCCACAGGTCCACCTCTCCCAACATATCTGCTGTGAGGTTATCCATCACTGTGCACATCCACAGCAGATTCCCCACCTCCTTCCCTCCAGGAGTTGCCAGCCGTCCTGCATCCAACATTGTGACATTGGCACCTACACTGGTGGCCTCATCCCACTCCTCCTCAGGGACATCCACCAGCTCATCCTTGCCAGCCGCCACCACCTGGCCCCCTTTCTCCACATCCGAGACCCCAAAGCGCACCTGCTGGGCCCCCTTCATCACTACATCCTCAGGTGCCCTTCTCTTCACTGCCGGGCCCCTCCTGATAAGAGGAGGGGGGGTGTCATCCAATTCCTGTTCCCAGACCTCAAAAGTGCCATCGGTATAAGGGCCCTTGCCCAGCACCTTTCCAGCCTCTTCCTTGCCCGCCTCAGCCTCTCCTCCACCATTACCAGCCCAGACACTAGTATTGATGCCCCCAGACACCTCAGCTCCAACTGCCATCTTCTTCACCTTTGCCATCATACTCGCCAGAAGCTCCCTCTGCCTCCTACACCCCTGTACCCTCTCCCACTGCTTCTTGTCCATGTGGACACATTTCCCCTCTACAACCTCCAGATGCGTCGACTCCTCGAAAAGCTTCCAGGCCTTTGCCCTCTATTCCACAGCACTACCCAACTCCTTCAATGCCTCCAACAAGTCCTCCTCCTCCTCCTCACTCCCCTTCACCCTTGATATCCTACAGACGACAGCACCCCACATCAACACCGAAGGCCAGTCCCTCTCCTTTTCCATGGCCTCCCTCCCTGCCAGCCTAATCCTGATATCCACATTACCCGTCCTGATCTCCGTCCCCTCCCACACCCTGAACCCAATATCCACAACATCTCCATACTCAGCCATCACCTCCTCAACCCTCCTCCTGGTCTCTATCTTCGTCACTGTAGGCACCCCTTTGACCAACAACTGCACTACCCTGGGGTCCCACCTAAGGTACCTCACTATAGGTACTGCCACTTCGCCAACTACCACTCCAGTCTTCATCGCTGCATCCAGTGGGCCTGCCTCCTCAAATCCCACCTCCACTCCCTCCAGCCCCTTCAGGAACTTCACCAAAGCAGCCCCAGCCACCTGCTGCGAGATAAGCCCCAAGACCATCCTCGCCATCACTGCTAAGCCCCAGAAGCACAAGGTGACCGCAAACTCCAAGATTGACTTCTTGAGTAATGGTGCCACCACCAGCCCCATCACACCATCAGCCAGGTCCCCCTTCCGAATCGGTAGCCCCAGCCCCACTCCACCATCAGCCGTCACATCTCTTTTTTTTTCTTGATTCCCCGTCATGCCGCCATCAGCAGTCCCGCCCCCAGCCACAATACCTCCAGACCCTATACTTGCACCCCCAGGCTGGAGACCTCTCCCCCTTCCAAGGCTTGTCTTGCCCTTCCCCACAGCAGCACCAGCCCTGGTTCCAGTTGGCCATCCACTCCCCTTCACCTTGTCAGCAAAGCTCATAGGGCCAGTCCCTCCTCCATTCCCACCTGACACCGGCCCTCCTCCAGCACCCTTGCCGCCCTTCAACCCTCCAAAGGCCCCCATCCCCAGGCTATAACCCCTCCCAACCTGCTGCCAGCCAAAGGCCTCAGGTCTACCTGACCCAGCACACCCATCAGAACTCTTGCTTGAAGACATGTTTATAGTACCTTTCCTCTGCTTTGTGTTAAAAAACTGTTGCTTGAAGTTTGTGTAATGCGAATTGTACCAGAGAAAGGTGCACATCTTTGATATATATATCTCAGAAACAATGACTACCTTTTTTTCTAGTTCCTCAGTCTTATTGAGCAATTGATTGAGAAAATACTCTAATAAAAAATAATTACTAAATTTATACTGTATGAGTGTTCTGTTATTACAGAGAGTCTCATAAAAGAAAAAGAATAAAAAAATAATAATAAATTAAAAAAAAAAAAAAAACATAATTACTATAGCTTTATATCAGTATCTTATATACTATGTACCTATTGAGTAGTACTTCCAATAAATTGAATCAAAGGTCCAATTTGATTCAAGATTCAATTTTGAACTCTATTTTTTGAAATGTAATAACTTGATAAAAATATGTCCAAATTTAATGATCTTTAGCTTATTAGATTTCTCTATATAAGAGAAATCTAACAAGCTAAAAATCATTAAATTTGGATATATTTTTGTTAAGTCATTACATTTCAAAAAATAGGATTCAAATCAGACTCTCAATTCAATTCAATTTTTTTTTTTTTTTTTTTTTTTTTTTTTTTTATAAATTTTTTTTTTTTTTTTTTTTTTTTTAACAGACTCATAGTTCTGCGGATTTTTATTGGAAGGGAACCTAGACTATATAGGCCAAAACCCTCTCCCACCACCTACCAAACAATATCCCCCCATTAACCTAGGCTACTAAATCATCCAGCAGTTCTACCGCTCTAGCTATACCTGTCAAACACCAGCTATATTGACCCCTATGACATAGACTAGACTTGTCTGCTTACCAGGGCTGGATCATCATTTATATGCAAGAGCACACCTATGCATTGGATCTAGCAGTGCCAAGACTGAATAAAGAATAGCCCCCCAGACCCCAAAAGAAAGCCCAAGGTAAAGAAAAAACCCCCCAACCAACTAACAGAAAGCAGAGTAGATTCAAAGTGAGTGAGTAAAGAACTTATATACAGAACCTTCCACAAAGGACTTATACATAGGCTAGGGCCAGAAAAGACCCCACTCCCACTCTCTGAGCCTGTAGGCCTTAATTACATTACTATGTCAGCTTCTGGTTCCAGTTGAGTATAGCCAAATAAGGAAGGTCCCACTCCCCAAGCCTGTGGGCCTCGATCATGTTACCACATCAGCTCCTAGTTCTAGTTGGGTACAGCTAGGATACCAGCCCCTACACTACTCTACCCTCCACCAGCCAATCAAAAGGCCCTACTGAAATATTGTCTGCCTCAGCCCCGATGACCGCCCCCAGCCTGGCACCCCACTAGTTCACCATTATCGCCCATCCTCCTATCTGTGACAGCCATCTCTTCTCCTATTCTGACAATATCTGAAAAACAGTCACCTATACCAGAACCATACTCACTAGGAAGCTTACCAAAGCCAGAGGGCCCCACTATAAGCACCAAGGACCTATAGGTAATCTATACTGAGCACTTGATGCCCAAGGTCAGCTGACTCCCTATGTAGCCCAAAATACACTAAGACAGCACCTTGTTGACGATAGTAAAAGGAAGAAGATACTGCACCAAAATGAATGTACTCCAGATGCAGCCAAAGGTACTAGAAACTATGAAAAAGTGGAGAAGATACCAATCTGACACCAATAAAGGGGCAACTTATCACCATTGTCCTCCTCTCACCATATCCATGTAGGTACAGCAAACCAACCTGAGATAGAGGGGGTAATAATAGGGGAAAGAGACTCAGAAGATTGCCTACCAAACCTTGTGACCAGTAAGATAGCAGAGAAAGGAGCTGTGTTAACAGACCCAATGTCTCATGGATTTTATTAGAAGAGAACCTAGACTATATAGGCCAAAACTCTCTCTCACCACTCCCTAAGCACTATACCTCTATTAATTTAGGCTAGCTATTGTTCAGCAGCTTGACTATATCAGATATAGCAGAGTAATATTACTCATATCTCATTTTGCATACTATGTTCTCTCTATTACTAAGGAGAGACAACCATATATCTATAACTGAAAGTATATGTCTGAAACTCCAACATATGTATAAAGCTATACCCAAGCTGAATAGAATAGTCTCTACTACTCCAAGGAGAATAATAGATAAAGAAAACTCTCTATCAAAGTATAGCATAGTGGGCAGAGCCTGATTCTCTCAGATGAGATGAGTAAAGGACTTATATGTATATAAGATAAAAGGAGACCCCTAATATCTTACTACTCAAGCCTATAGGCCTTGATCATATTGCTATATCAGCTCTCAGTTTCAGTTGAGTATAGCTAAGATATCTGATATGAGTAGTCTCAAACCCTCTAACTTTCCCCAATAACTAGAGCCCAATCTTATGAATCATCAAAAGAAGCTAAAAGTAATATCTATTATCTAACCACTTCACACCAATCAGAAGACTCTACTAATGCAGTATCTACCTCAGCTCCAATGATCACCCCCAGCCTAATACTCTACTAGTCTACCATAATCACCCTTCTTCTTATCTGTGACAGACATCTTCTCTTCCATTCTGACTCTATCCAAAAGCAGTCACCTACACTAGAACTGTACTTACTAGAAAGCTTGCCAAAGCTCAGAGGGCCTTACTATAGATATTAGAGATCTGCAAGTAACTTATACTGATATTTGATATCTAAGGTCAACTGACTCCATATATAGTCTATAATACTCCAGATAATATCTTATTGATAATAACAAAAGAAAGAAAGTATTGCACCAAAACAGATATACTTTAGATATAGTTGAAGGTACCAGAAACTATAAAAAAATAGAGAAGACACTGATCTAATACTAATAAAGAGGCAACTTATCACCATTGTCTCTCTCTCACTACCTTGTAATAGATATAGTAAATCAACCTAAGGTAGAGAGAGTATTGGTTGTAGAAAGTAGACTTAGAAGATTGTCTATTAAATCTTGTAACTGATAAGATAGTAAAGAAAGAGGCTGAAGTAAATATGTTAATTTAAATTCAATTCAATTTGAACTTGATTTGAATTGAAAAATCCTTAATTTAATTTAATTTGAATAACTCTTAATTCAATTTAATTTGAATTGATTTGATTTATTTAAGAGTAATACTATTGAGTTTTCTTTTTTTATCTTTCTTTCTAACTATTGAATATAAATTAAACTGTAGAATAATAACTATATCAAATATTATTAAAAGTTATAGTACTACTTTCTTGTAATCCTTATTGATCAGATTCTTTATTTTCTAACATATATATGCTTATATACATATGACAAAACTTATCTTATCATTGAGCTGATACATATCTGGCTGATATATAAAATGAGATCATCAAGAGAAAGAAGCAGCCAGACAATATGTTGAATATTATTTTCATCAAAACAACTGCTCTTATATAGAAGAATATCTAAAAAGATTTTTTTTTAATAAATAAATAAAATAAAATAAATAAATAAAAATTAAATAAATATTTTACTAAGTTAAAAAGATCTGAACATTAGAATTAATAGTATAAATATATATCTTTATTTGGTTTTTATGAACTTCTTTATTATATATTCGAATAAATAAATATTGTCTAAAATATCTATTATATAAGAGTTTTGAATCTATTTCAATAAGTTCTTCATCATTTAGCCAGTAATGACTCTTTTATTAATATTTGTGATAGAGTAGTAGTTTTGTCTTATAGTATAGATGATCAGAGTCAGTAGAAACCAACTTATTATTGTATAGGAGCTAAAGGTAAAATCATAGAGATATCTAACAATATTAGATATAGATCATAATAGTTTAAATTAGATTTTTTTTTTATTGAAAAATGAAGCTAATGCTGTAGCATCTATTCTATCTTTATGAGCTCTTTATTTTATTAATCAATTTCATCCCATACTCAGATTTCTGATATAATTGTATAGTCTAGAACCTTATATAGTACTATTTCTATAAAATATCAGTAATATGTCCTCTTGATCTCATTTTTGAGAAAGTTATAGAAAAGGAACTGATAGTTATAATATTATATATACTAATAGTTTATAACTATCATATTGTATACTAATCAAGTACAGTTTATCTACTACTTTATCTATTGATTCTAATATATATTTAAATATATTCTAATATTTATCAACTATATTACTATCTTGATAACTTATTACTTCTTATAATAATGTAATTTTTTACATTCAGATCTTTTACTGTTATTACTGATACTATTTTAGTCATCTATTTTAATATCATCAAATATGAATAATATTAATATTAATAGTAAAGATATTCTCTGAGCTATTGAAGAAAAGTACTATTAATTGAGTAAACCAAGTTTTGTTTTTAACTGAGATAGAAGTAGTTGAGATATCAATAGTCTCTTTGGGCAAATATAGTCTCTTTAATTAGTCTATAATATGAGTATTCTAATAGAGACAAGATGGATTTGAGTCTCTTTCAGTAGATAATATAGATAATAATAAAGCTTAGTGAGAATTTTAGAATTTTTACAATCTTATAATCAGTATTTTCTTTATACTACCAACTAGTAGACCAAACTTTTTATATTTTACTTTAAGTTCAGAAATCTTGAGTTTTATATAATTAATTATTTTATAGGCTATAGTTGGAGATAGATATATTTTATAGACTATAGTTGGAGATAGATGTATTTTATAAGCTATAGTTAAAGATAAATATAGAGATAGATAATATAAATATACAGATAGAGATAGAGGTAAAGATAGAGATAGAGGTAGAGATAGTAGAGATAGAATTGAAGCTAAAGTTAGAGCTAATGCTAAAAGAGTCAAAGTTATCTTATAAGATTTTATCTATATATATATATATATATAGTTAGAATAGTTAGTAATAGAAATGAGAGCCTATAAGCTTATTTTTCTATTGGGCTAGTTAAATACTTGAGCCTGGGCTTATAATTATAAACTTTTCTAGTACTTTACTCATAGTACTTTAATTAAGTTAGAGAAATTCAAATCTAATTCAAATTTATCAACTATATATATAACTAATTCAAGTTAATTTGAATTAATTTAAATTTATCATATAATAAATTTGAATTGATTTACTCTATAAGCTAAAATTTTCAGAAATTCTTTATGTAACAAACTGAATTAAGAGACAACTAGTAGATAAGTCCATTAAAAAGAACAATTCTTTAGAGATAAAAAAAAAACCTAAAAAAGGATATTACTTTTACTAAACTTCTATAGAATAAGTAAAATATTTAAAAACTATAATGTAGATAGGGGTATTCTGTCGCACATGGGTATTCTGTTGCACCGTCACATAAACAGTCACACAATTACTGTAAAGTTGAAATAAACGTTTGGCTTATAATTAATTAGTTAATTTAAGGCCACAAGGTGTAGTATTTCAAATTTAAGGCCACCATCATAGTGACTGGCCTCTGCTACTGGCCTCTGATTTAAGGCCACAATTCAGTCTTATAGATCTTGAGTTATATAAATCACTTTTGTCTGTATTATAAACTAGCTAAGAACTATTTATAATTATTGAGATAGAGGAAGATCAGCTAATCAAGCATCTACAACATATTGTGGAATATCTCTTGGATAATGCTCCTTTTTCTCATGCTTCAATCTGCAAGGAAATATTCTATCTGGAAGTGGAGGTGCATAATCTATGACAATTTCAGTTGCAACAGTTATAACAGATGAAGGTGAACCAGGTGCAGATTGATTATCCTCAGGCAAAAGTATATGAAGCTTCTCTTGTAGCCTTTTGATTAACTCTGTACAAGCCTTGATGGTTGGGTTATCTTCTTTTGCACCATTTTGGCGAGCTTCTTTTAGAACCAACTGGTAAAGGATAATATCTTCTTTCAAACTATTGATATCTTCTTCCTTTTTAACCATTCTGGCAGTGCGACGTCTCTCCTTCTTCTTTTTACGTTGGATTGGTTTAGCAGAATGAACCCACTTTCCCATTATAAAGGTGTATATAATAGGGAAATAACAGAAGAGCAGAGTGCAGTCTTTGTTATGGGGGGCTTCGTCGCGTCACAAGTGGGGGCTTCGTCACATCACAGGTGGGGGCTTTGTCACGTCACAGGTGTCATTTCCAGAGAGCCATCTAAGGTTGACTCACCTGCATTCTCTTATTACTCACATTCCTTTAGACTTCCTCTAGCATTGCTAGAATAAGTAGAGAGAGCTTCAGTTTTTGGAGTAGTCTGGAGAAGGGAGGTTGGCATTTTCGTCACTGAAGAAGGTTGGCGACGTTATCGATTTTTGTCACTGGAGAAGGGAGGTTGGCGCGGTTATCGATTTTTGTCACTGGATTGACTCTTACTCATGTTCTCACATTCCTTTAGACTTCCTCTAATATTGCCAGAGTAAGTAGAGAGAGCTTCAGTTTTTGGAGTAGTCTAGAGAAGAGAGGAGGTTGGCGCGGTTATCAAATTTTGTCACTGGAGAAGGGAGGTTAGCGTGGTTATCTATTTTTGTCACTAGAGAAGGGAGGTTGGTGCGGTTATCGATTTTTTATCACTGGAGAAGGGAGGTTGGCGCGTTTATCGATTTTCGTCACTGGGTTGACTCTCACTCGCATTCTCATATTCCTTTAGACTTCCTCTAGTATTGCCAGAGTAAGTAGAGAGAGCTTCAGTTTTGGAGTAGTCTGGAGAAGGGAGGTTGGCGCGGTTATCGATTTTTGTCACTGGAGAAGGGAGGTTGGTATGGTTATCGATTTTTGTCACTGGAGAAGGGAGGTTGGCGTGGTTATCGATTTTTGTCACTGGAGAAGGGAGGTTGGCGTGGTTATCGATTTTTGTCACTGGAGAAGGGAGGTTGGCGTGGTTATCGATTTTTGTCACTAGAGAAGGGAGGTTGGCGCGGTTATCGATTTTTTGTCACTGGAGAAGGGAGGTTGGCGCGGTTATCGATTTTCGTCACTGGATTGACTCTCACTCGCATTCTCATATTTCTTTAGACTTCCTATAGTATTGCCAGAGTAAGTAGAGTGAGCTTCAGTTTTGGAGTAGTCTGGAGAAGGGAGGTTGTCGCGGTTATCGATTTTTGTCACTGGAGAAGGGAGGTTGGCGTAGTTATCGATTTTTGTCACTGGAGAAGGGAGGTTGGCG
>RBNI01005431.1:0-12575 GCA_003990745.1 Jimgerdemannia flammicorona | reverse complement strand
AAAAAAAAAGAGGTCTTACAATTGTCTTTACTTTCTTCTTTAGAGTTTTCTTGAACATTGTTGGCTTTGGTTATCTTCCAGCTTTGCTTCTTGGTTATCTCAGTAAGTCTAAATCTCATTTGCTATCTGAATTTGAGAATTTCCACCAACTGGCCAAAGATTGCATTAATCTTTTATTAGTTAAGATTCTTGAAGATATTATACTTGAAGGTATTAATCTTATAAAGCTTTTTCTCTTTTTCTCTTTTTCTCTTTTACTAGCTAGAGTAGTTTTCTAAATGATATCTTAAACAGTCTGTTCCAATTCTATATCTTGATCTATTTCTTCAGCTTGACTTTCTGTAGTGGTTTTTATCTATTTTTCTACTAAATTCTTCTTAGATCTTCCTGATAGTCTCTTATAGAGTTCCTTACAAATATTCTTCTTAGTAGTCTGGGCAGAGTAGACCTCTCATTTTTCTTCATCTGACTCCTGATCTCTTCAAAGATAATAGTATTAACCTGTTCCTTATTTAAAGTAGTATTACTTAAATGAATCTTATACTTAGTCTTACTTATATATTTATATGAGCAGTGATCTTCTTCTCTACAAGTATAGCAGATATCTCTCTTTTTGTCTGAAGAGACAGTAAACTTCTAAACTGAGTGAGAGTCTTTTTCTCTGATTTTCTTTATCAATAGACAGTTATTTTAGTGAATCTCTTAGTGAGATCCTCTATATATAGGAGCACTATTTCTTTATTATTCTATAGCTTTTGGCTATAGTGTGTTTCAATTAACTATTGTAGTGAGAATTATACTAGTTATCTTAGATACTTCAATTCTGACTCTAGTGACTCTTTCTATTATATAGTCTTATAGGTAGTACTCTCAATAAATCAAATTAAATTTGACTTAAATTCAATTCAATTTGATTGAATCAAAGGTCCAATTAGGTTCAATTTGAATCAAATCAAAGGTCTAATTTGATTTGAGATTTAATTCCAACTCTATTTTTTTAAATGTAATAACTTGATGAAAATATATCTAAATTTAATAATCTTTAGCTTGTTAGATTCCTCTATATAAGAGAAATCTAATAAGCTAAAGATCATTAAATTTTAATATGTTTTTATAAAGTTATTATATTTCAAAAAATAGGGTTCAAATCAGACCCTTAATTTAATTCAAAAAGTCTCCAATTTGATTTTATTTAAATGACTCCCAGTTTGATTTGATTTGAGTTGATTTGATTTATTTGGAAATACTACTTATAGATATCTGACTATTTAGTATTATTGAGCATAAGTAACCTTCTATAGTATATTTAGAATTACTAATAATGAGTGAATAGCTATGGCTATCTCTGAGTAAATTTTTTTCATAAAGATTGCTTCAACTACTTGATCTCAGATGATGTTAGTATAATCTATAAGAATTATTTGATATTGGATTCTGATATAGAATGTATTTGAATCCTCACTTATTTCTTAGTTCATATATTATATTGAACTGATCCTTCAGAGCTTGCTTAATCTTATCTATATAGTAGGTAGTTTAGAGTCAGGCCTTCTACATTATTAGTATAGCATTATTATTATTTATATATAAGTTATAGCTGTAAACACTACTCTCACTGAGTCTTGAAGACTGAAAAACATGAGAGCTACTTGCTATCTTACTGTCAGAATTCTCATTACAGTATATTACTTGAAATTATTAATAAAGATAATGATTGATTTATCTGAAGTATATCTATAGAATACTGGTAATCTCATGTCTATCTTATCTAGATGTTTTGGTCTAATTTATATAATTTTTCTTTGAGTAGTAGTTAGTTATTATTCAGCTTAAAAGTGAGAGATTTAGCTTGAATTACTAGCTAATGGGCACCAAGTTGTAAGATAGCAGATATATAACTATATAAGTATATCAGATTTCTATATCTTGAAAATATGTTCTTCTTTGACTCTATAGAGTTCTTGGGATATAGGAGTGGATGAGTTCAAAGTATATCTGTCTGTAAGCTTACTAGTTTTCTTACTTTCACTTTACTTTAAACTATTTTGATCTGAGGTTTATTTACTCTAAATACTGGAGAGATTTATATAAGTTTGTTAGCTATAAGATAGCTAAGTTATGACTATATTTCCTATGAGTTACTTTTCACAAGTATTGAATCTTTTGATATCTACTAAGATTTCAATAATTGTAAATATTTCAATATCTATAGAATCTTAGCAGTTGTTAAAGTTTTTTTATATTTGTTAAAATGATAACTATTTATAAGACTATACTATATTTAAAAATCAGATTTTAGTATTATGATCAAATATTTATTTCTCTGATTTATATTACTAATTCAGATTAATCATCATAATACTTAAGTAGAATAGACTTTTTATTTCTTTTATTTACTATTTATTTATCTGATTTCTTTAAAGATAATAGTATTTACTTATTCTTAATTTTTTTTTTTAGTAATATTGCTTTACTAAGCCTTATGTTACTTTAACTTATATATTTATAAGAGTAGTGACTTTTCTCTATTTATTTTATTTTATTTTTAATTAATTACTAATTTTTCAAATTAAATAAAAAAAATTTCTTAAATTTTCTTTATAATATATCTTTTAAAAATATAATTATTTTCTAAATAAGTTTCTCTATTATATATATTATTATTATTTTATTACTTTATGTTAGAAAAGAGGGTGTTTTATTGAACTTACATAGGACACATATTTCACGTGTTACAGATTGATAATGTCAGACTGATGAAATCATCAATCACATGCTGATATATCGAGTTGCCATTCCAACACTCCTGCTCAATGAGATATATATATATGTAAGAGAGAAAAAAAAAAAAAAAAAAAAAAAAAGGAGGAATACAGAATGTTCCCCAAAAAAAAAAGAACTGCATGTAACCCAAAATACTGAATTTTTGCAGGTTGAAAAGTATTCCGAAATACCCGAAATATTTGCAGAAATGCAAGTAATGTTATCTACTCATAGATGAGGGATGTAACCAATATATGTAGATGTAGAATGTGGTGCAAGACTTTTAACAGCCTGAAAAGTATCCCGTGATTAACTGGATGTTAGCGTAAGGCTCATAAGACCCATTCCTTTAGTACATAGCTCGAACTTCGGCCTTGAAAGAGCTTTGGTCAATGAGTCTGCAATCATATACTCTGTGGGAATGTATTCCAGGTATATAGCGCCATTGTCTATGCATTTGTGAATAAAATGGTGCTGTATATTGATATGTTTTGTTCTGTTGTGGTGTATTGAGTTCTTAGTAAGTGCAATTGTAGACTGGTTGTCCTGGTGTAGCATAGTGCATTCCTGAGAGAATCTGAGTTCCTTTAAAAGCTCGTGGAGCCAAATGGCTTTCTTTTTGCCAATAATAGTGCCTGGTACTCTGCCTGTATTGATAATATTGCCATGGAACTCTGCTTGCATGTTTGCCATGAAATGACAGATCCTTTGCCATCGATGTGAAAGAGATATCTGGTTGTAGATCAGCAGTCATCTAAATCACCTGCCCAATTGGTGTCACATGCGTCAGATAGCCAGATGTTATTGCTCTTGCCATTGCTCCTGCTTAATCTGCTGCTGAGGGTGAGTATATAGTGTGCCATACTCTTAAGATATCTGAAAATTCTCTTAATGGTGCTCCAATGTGAGTTATTATAGCAGGATGAGTACTGCACCATCTTGTTGATAGTATAGGATATGTCAGGTCTCATTCCAAGCATAAGGTACATAAGAGAACTGACCGCTTGTCAATAGGGGATGTTGTCAGCGGGTATAGTGTTGTCATTGGGCTTCCTTAATTTTATGGAAGTCTCTATAAGAGTACCGACAGGCTTACATTCACTCATATTGAAACATTCGAGAACAGTTTGAGCATATGTTGCTTGTGAGAGGTGTATGGCATGCATGTTTCTGTCACACATGATGGATATTCCCAAAAGGAAGGACACTTCGCCCATGTTGGTCATCTTGAATTTGCGGCATAGAGTTTCTTTTACTCCATTAAATCTATTCTTGCTGGTTATGATGATGATATCATCAACCCATATGCTAATAAACACTATGCCATCATCATAGTATTGGACATATATGCAATTGTCTATCTCGCAATGCTTGAATCTGTTGTCAAGGAGATGTTTATCAATCCTTTTATTCCATAGGTGCACCGCTTGTTTAATGCTGTATAATTCTTTACATAATTGGCATATGAGCTCGCCATTCTGGTTGTCATATAGTTCATATCTTTGTGGTTGGCAAACATATAGTTTAGTGTCCATATCACCATTCAGGAAGGCTGTCTTAACATCTATCTGGTGGATTTCTAGGTCATATAGCATACCAATTGCAAGGAGTATTCTAAGCAAAGTAAGCTTGAATATGGGCGAAAAGGTTTCATCATAGTCTATGCTATAGTCCTGTGAATAACCCTTAGCAACGAAGCAAGCTTTATACTGCTCTATGTTTCCTTCAGCATTATACTTTAGCTTATATACCCATCTTGATCTGATTGCTTGACAGTTTGGCAGAAGAGGTACTAGATCCCATGTTTCGTTCTGGATGAGCAAATTGTATTTCTCCTCCATAGCTTGTTTCCATTGCTTATTGTCAGTACATTACACAGCCTCATCATATGTGTTTGGCTTGCCAGAAGATATCACAATATATGCATATTCATATGCTTCCACATAGCTCACATAGTCCTTACATTGTCTCTGGCTTGCTGGCATGTCCCAATAACTCCCTAATTCTGAGTGGGTTTCACACCGAACGTTAGAGTGCTTTTTACCCTTTGAAAAGGATTCCTCGTCATTGGAGGATTCACCGTCATCTTTGTCTTTGATCTCCATTACTCTTGGCTCAGGCTCAGGTATGTATAGTGATTGAAAATAATTTTGATTGACCACTAGAGAGGTGGATGATGGTTGCTGTATTTGCACTAGCTGAGATGCAGAGGTTGATGTAGAGGTTTTGACTAATACTTCCACGCAGGTCTCCAACTCTTTTTCTTTGAACTGTATATCACGCAAGATGACTATACACCACTTACTTGGATCCCATAGCCTATATGTTTTGCTAGAATACCCAAGAAACATGTACTTCCTCACCTTGGGTTCAAACTTATCATGGACAGCATTGCTTTTATTGAGGACATATGCCTCGGATCCAAATATATGTAGATGGGATACATCGGGTTTGGATCTGCTCCATAACTCTTCAGGGGTGAGATCATCATCCCTGGAATGCTTATTATTATCAGCTTCTTTGCTTAGCGATTGAGATATGTATCGATTGCATATATACACTGCGGTGTTTATGGCTTCGGTCCAATAGGAATACAATAGTCTGGTAGCATTGATCATCATATGCACCATTTCTATGGCTGTATGGTTAAATCACTCAGCCATGCCATTCTGCTAAGGCATATATGGAGCTATCATTTGATGGGTGATACCATGTTTTGTCAATAATTGCCTGAATGCATTGTTGATGTATTTGCATCTATTATCTGATCATATAGCGCGTATTCTATGTCCAGTCTCATTCTCGGCACTCACTTTGAATTTCTTGAATTTATCCAAGGCTTCGCTCTTCGCCAATAGGAGATATACATATGCTTTATACATATAATCATCAATAAATGTGACAAAATACCTCTTGCTAGAGTGCAATGACATACACATTGGGCCGCATATATCTGTATACACGAGGTCGAGGATCCTGGATATGCACCTTAGTTGTTCTTTGAATGGTAGCTGAGAGGCTTTGTTTGCTGTACAATCCTCACAGAAACTGTCGGTTTGGGGATATATATTTGTCGGCAATCCACTCACAGAGCTATTTCAGATCATTCTTTCAAGGCTTGTTTTGCCAATATATCCTAAGCATTGATGCCACATATTGCATATGTCGAACTTAGTTATTGTTGTCATGTACGCGAAGGCTTCGTGCCATTCGGCATACCATTGATCATATAGAGATTGCCTCATTTCAAGGCTATTATCAGTTCGTTGCCATACAGATCATATACTGTTACACTCTTTGGATGTATATGTATTTCTTTATTGCTGTGGGACATCATCTTTCCCATCGAAAAGAGGTTCTTTCCTATGTTCAAGGCATATAGTACATCTGCAAAGATACTGGCAGATTCTATGATATTGCCATGGAGACACATGTTGATATTTTTCTTTCCTTGAGTATAGATGACATTGTTGTCTCCTAACTTGATAGGTATAGGGTGCTCGAAAGGCTCATATATAGAGAACCATTCTCTGTGTGGCATCATGTATTGCATGGCTCCAGAATCCATCAGCCAGATATTGTTATCATTGGCTATATTGGCGGATTTGTTGCTGATGTCATTGCTACTTTTCGTCTGCTCAAAAGTGTTTCGCTGACTGAGGTCCGTAGATGACGAGTTGGTGGATTTGGCAGTATAATTACTGGAATTGGAGTTGGCAGCTTACATGAAGAATAGGTTGCCCCTTTCATCAGTTTTGGCAGTGTTTGCATTCCCACGCTTCTCTCGATATCCGCCATTGCTCCCACATTGCCAATGCTGGCTTCCACGCTGGCTTTCATGCTTATTTTCATTTTCCTAGCAATAGCACTGATATTTCCTATATCTATACTTGCTGCAATATTTACAGTAACCATTATACTTGGTTGATTGGTTGGACTGGCTATTATTGTATTGTTGAGCTTAGGTCTGGGTTCGTCGACCTTATTGACCACATTTGGCATTATCATGTCTGTGGAACCTGTAGAATGCCCTTTTGTCATCGTCATTGGTGCCATTTCCTTGGTGCATTTCCTCATTCATGAGGCTCATTATTATATGGGCGTAGTCTGTAAGAGTGCCACTCTCACACATGGCTATGATGACAACATTATATGCATCTGGGAGTTCTTTTGTAAGTGCTATAATCTTCTCTCTGTTGCCAATGCAATCCGCAGATGCACTGAGGGAATTCACTTGATTCACTAGGTTGTTGATACAATTAGTATATTCTCGGATACTTTTCTTGGGCTTCATTTGAAGATTGAATAGTTGAGATTTCAGGTGGAATCGATTTGACGTGGATGCTTGCACATGATGATTGCGTAGGGCTTCCCATGCTTCGTTGGCCATATTGACATGCTTACGAGCTTCGTTTGCTAGTTTGACAATGTGAATGCGATTTCACATAATGCTTGGCGATCATTTGCAGGGTCATAGTCTTGAATCTGCGCTTGTGGCTTCATATACTCCACTAAGCCACATTTATCAAGGAGATTCATCATATGAAACACCCAGATAGCATAGTCTTTCCTGTCGAAGATTGGGATGGACCTCTTGGTTGTGTTTATACTTATGACAGGGACTGCTCCCGTCACCGGAACACTAGTGATTGGCATATTGCTGCTATTGCTTGCATTGCTAGGTTGTTCTTCTGACATTTCTAGTGTATATAGTGTAGCATATATTTATGAGGTATATATTCTATAGCCGCTTAATGCTAGCAGGACTCATAACCTTTGTTAGGAAAGAGGGTGTTTTATTGAACTTGTATAGGACACGTATTTCACATATTACAGATCAATGATATCAGACTGATGAAATCATCAATCACGTACTGATATATCGAGTTGCCATCCCAACACTTTATAAGTTATATTACTATTATGATATCTTTTTAATAATAAAAGTTAAAAGAAATATTCTAATAACTATTGATATCTCAATTTTAATTTATATATTTCTTTATTATATAATTTTATAAATATTTAACTATCTAATATTACTATATATATATTACTATTTGTAATAGAATACATAAGAGATATAATATAGAAGAGATACTAAGAGCTATTTATTAGTTAATTTTCTTTATAAAAGTTATATATCTTAACTACTTAATTTTAAATAGTATTATATTTATATATAAAAAGTATTTGGATCTTTAATATTTCTTAATATATTATATTAATGAGATAATAATATTATTAGTTTCAATATATTTTATAACTATATATAAATATAGTTCTTACTAATCTTTAGAAACTTATAAATATATATTAAAGCTATCTATTATATCAAAGTTAGAAATTTAATAGTATATTACTTAAATTTATTAATAAAGATACTAATTAATTTATTAGAGATATAATTATAGAATACTAGTAATAATATATTAATCTTATCTAAATATCTTAGTTTACTTTAAATAATATTTCAGTTTATATTTTGGATGATAGTTAGTTTAAAAGTAAAGAATTTATTTTAAATTACTAGTGTGATGATTGATCTGAATTAGTAATATAAATCAGGGGAATAGATATTTGATCATGGTATCTGAATCTGATTTCCAAATATAATATAGCCTTACAAATAGCAGTCATATTTTTACAAATTTAGAAACTTCACAAATATAGAAATTCTACAAATATAGAATCTTTACAATTATAGAGATTTCACAGATATAGAAGATCTATACTTGTAAAAAATGACTCATAGAAAATATAGTCATAACTTAGCCACCTTATAGCTAGCAAACTTATATAAATACTCCAGTATTTAGAGTAAATAAACCTCAGAACAAAATAGTTCAAAGCAAAGAGAAAGCAAAGAAACTAGTAAGCCTGTGGCCAGATATACTTCAAAATCACCTACTCCTGTATCCCAAGGACTCTATGGAGTCAAAGAAGATCAAGTTTCTAAGATACAGAAATCTGATATACTTCTACAGTTATGTATCTACTATATTATAACTTAGTGTCCATTGACTGATAATTCAAGATAAATCTCTTACTTTCAAACTAAACAAAAAACCACTATCACCTAAACAACCATACAAATTAAATTAAGACAGCCAGATAAGATGAATATGAGACTACCAATATTCTACAGATATACTTCAGATAAATCAATCATCACCTTCATTAATAATTTTGAGTAGTATGCTACTATAAAGACCTTGACAGCAACCCAGTAAGTAGCCCTCATATTCTTTGGTTTCTAAGGACCAGTAAGAGCAGTATTTGCAGTTATAACCCATGTGAGAAATGATGACAATACAACTACTGGTCAGATCTTTCTTGGGCTAAAACTACTCTAAGACTATCTTTAGAGATATCTGTATATAAGATGAATGAGTTTTGTAAGTTAGCTTATATAAGAACTGGTACTGTAGTCATACAATACTTGAGTTCTCTAAAGACTAGTTCTTATATTTCTATTGATTTATATAGTACTTCTTTCTTAAAAAGGATTTGAATTAGGGTATCAGTTTTGGTAAAATTCTTAATAAATCTTCTATAATAGGATACTGATATCAGGAATGATAGTGTTTCTTTCAGAGTTTGAATACTGACTAGTTATTAATCTTGTTAGCTTTCTTTAAGTATGTATGGTTTCCTTCTTTAGAAATTATAAATCTAAGAAATTTAAGTTTCTGTTTTCCAAAGTAGTACTTTTTAGCATTGAGTCTTAGATGGTTCTTTTAGATAAGTTGGAAGAATTATTTTAAGTATTACAAGTATTCTTTGAATTTTGCTGAATAAATATTAGAATTATTTATATAGATGATTAGATAGTAGTAGATCAGTAGAGTGTAGACTAAATTCATCATTCTTTGAAAAGTTGAGAGTATATTGCAGAGTTCAAAGGGAATTTGGAGGTATTTAAAAGTTTTTCTAAAATAAGAAAGACTGTTTTCTGAATATTCTTGAGGTCTTGGAGATCTTATAGAATTCTGCAAAAATATCTATACTACTAATATTCTATAATTAGTCTAGAAGGTTATTGATTTTAGACAAGGGATAGGTATCTTTTACTGTCACTAAGTTAAGTTTTCTGTAATCTATACAGAGTCTCTATTTCTCTTTCTTTGGTATAATAAGTATAGAGCTAACTCAGGAACAAACAAAGGGTAGATATATAACTCATATTCTTTCTCAAATATCTTAGATGGTGGGTATTCTATAAGATTTCTACTAGATAGATATTGCATTATCTATATTTATACTATAGTGATATTATAGGTTATATGATAGATTACTATAGTCTATAGTAAAGATATTCTAATATTTATGAAGAAGTTTTACTAGTTGCTGCTGTTGCTGAGAGGTCAATTTTTCTCCAATATTTGTAAAAAAAAAACTTTACTTTCTTCTAGATTATAAAGAGGCCTTTTCTTCTGAGATATTTTGTCTTTTTCTAAGAGATTCAATTTATAAACTTCTCTGTATATCTATTTGAGAAAGAACACTAGGTGTCTTATAATAATTTTTTTTGACAGAATGAGATTGTCTCAGCTTTAATTAGTTGCTCATAAATATATTGGATTTATTTATTTTTAGAAATATATATTCTATTATATAAAGATTCTTGAGGTTTTTATTTGGTTTGAAGAATAGATTTCTGAAGTCTGGTGGTATAAAGGTTTTGAAGATAGTGTACTCTTCTAGTTCCAGGATGAGGTTCTTGAGAAGTTTGACTAGTTAGAGCTATACTTATTAAGATATATTCTTTTTGAAGTAGTTGACTTAAAGGAGATATACTTTCTTATTATCTGAGCTTTAAAAGCCTTTGATCTATCTTATGCCTTGGGTTAGTTTAGAAACTTTCTGAAGTTAAGGTATCTCAACCTTTATGAAGACTGCTTGGAAAATTTTCTCTCCTTTATAGATTTAAATCTATTCAGTACTACTGTTCTTCAGAATAATCTTAATTTCATCTATATATCCAAAGTCTATTATTCCTCCTTCTATAGTGACTTCTTATTTTGTAAGTCCAGATCTTAAGGTTAGTTGAATATAGATTCCTTGAGGTAGCTATATAGTAATTTCTATACTAAAAAGTACTATATTTCTAGAGCTAATAGTGTTATCTTAGAGAATACTAAGATTATAGCCTATATCTTTCTTATGGGCTTTCATTGGAGGTCTGGCTTCAGAGTATAGCAAGATATACTATATAATGTCCTTACTGAGAGCAGGCTGTCCTTGAGCTGAGACTCCTATAGTTGTAAGTCACTATACTCTAATACTAAGGTATAGCTATCTAGCTTTAGTAGTGGGATCTCAGAGATAGTTAATTTCTCTTCTTTCAGTAGAGTCTAAGGCTTCTATAAAGTTAATAACATCCTTTGTCTATCTTTAGTAAGTTGTATATCTAATGAGAACTAGAATATTATCTCTTAAGTTATAGATCTTAAAGATCTATTTTGTAGATTTCTTAGCTTAGTCCTTTTGGATCTTAGTTCTATCATCTCCTCTCTTGAGTATGTATACTATAATATCTTAACTAAGGTATATCTTCTCATGTTAACAGGTTTGACAGCTTGGGTATTTTTTATATAGACAGTATCTTATTGCTTAGAAGTGTTATTTTTGGTTATCAACTTCTTACTATCTTAAAAATCAGTAATCTTCTTTATTATAGATAGAGAGAAAAGTAGCTAAGGGCTGTATCTCTATATAGATATAATGGTCTCTTCTATAAGTTCATTTTGTTAGCATAGTAGTTGTTTCTTGATATGTAGTTATCTATGTAATAATTACTAAGAATGCTGGTTTAGGATATCTTTATCTTTCTTGCTAATCCAATAAGTGGCTCTGATAGCAGTTGTCTTAGAGATAGTAGAAAATCATTTGATACTAATATCTTCTTAGCCAAAAGGCTCTTTTCTGATTTATTTCTTATCTTAAAACAATAGTAACTATACTTGATTCTTCTTCAGTATTCTAGAAATCATCATCTAGTAGTATCCAGTAAGAGTTATCTCAGAAGATTAGCTCAGAGAGTTCTTCTAATCCAAGAACTTTTTTATCAGTTATTTCTTATCTTCAGATTTATAGCTTTAGTTATAAGTGTCTTTAGTGAGTAGGTGTATTTTTTCTTTCTTTTTCTACATTTAGAGTATACTGTATCAAGAGAATTTTTTATTCTGATGATCTTAGAAGAGTGCTCAGAACACTTGTATCTTTTGAGATAGGTAGGGTATCCTCTGGCTTATCCTACAATAGCTCTAATTGTAATATAGATATTATATTATACTCTTATATTATCTTCTGACCTATTATCTATCAGATTGATTTGTAGATTAAGTTTGAGATTATTTTTATTTTAGATTCTTCTTCTTTTTCTATAGTAGATTCCTCACTATTGGCATGTTTTTTCAAAATAGTAACCTTCTTCTTCTAAGATTACCTGTAGCTAGTTATCTTAATTTAATATTTCTTTCCTCTGTAGTCAAATTTGAGTACCTATCAGCCAATATTAATAACTGTATTCATTTCCTTCATTAAAAATTATATCCTAAGTAATAGCTTCAGTAATAATAGTCTTTGAAATAGAGAACTATATTGGGAAAGAGGGGTATTTTTATTGAGTTTGCATAGGATATATATTTCACATATTACTGATAGATAATATAAGACTGATAAAATCACTAATCATATGTTGATATATTGAGTTACCATCTCAATACTCCTACTTAATGAGATATGCATACAAAAAAATATATGAAATATACTCTCTCAAAAAAAAATGAAATGCAGACTAGAGAAAA
>RBNI01005430.1:0-12584 GCA_003990745.1 Jimgerdemannia flammicorona | reverse complement strand
TAATTATGACGCCTGAATGTTAAATGATATAAATATGTACATAAACAAGATATATAGATTCCGTATTGAAGACAGCTATGGTACAACGATTGTCTAACACGACAACACATCAACAAATGAATGCAGTCCTCCGGCCCCGTTCGCAGCCGTTATCATTTTTAAATGCTTTATAAGTTCGTTTAGGGTTGATTTGGCGCCTCCACATCGGCATGCATTTCTAGAATGGAAATTTGAAATACGTGATATCAGACGAATTGGGAGCCAGGTAGTAACGAATAAATACTACACTCAGCCGCTTACCTGTTTCTCTCCACTTAGACAAAGTAAATCTCAATGTCAGAATCTCGAGCACCGCCGCCACCAGTTCTGCGACCGCCAGGTACTGTCCCACAACTATGGGTGCAACTAGGAGGACGTAAAACGACGCCAAAATACCAATCGTCACCTCCTTAATCAACAACAGGAGCCGCGTTCGCCATGTAGGTCGCAACGCTTTCAACATCGACACCCGCACTCGGCCGGGTACATCAAAATCCGGCTTGTTCGGCGTGAACGGCGACCCGACGACCAGGAATACGAAGGTCATCAGGCACGACACCACGGCGATCACAAAGATCATCCACGCGGACCGCTCGTCTAACCTCCTCGACGCTCCGACGACGGTAGCGTCGAGCACACACATGGCACACAGCGCAACAATGCCAAGGTCCACGAGGACGTAGGACGCGGACAGAGTTTCCTGCGACCAAACGAGCCGGGCGACGAACAGGACGTTCATTGCCGTCGCGGCGGCCGTCATCCCGCACCGGAGGATTGTCAGCGGCCATGTGTGCACCCGCCGGCAGCTGCGGTTGTAGTCCCCGTCTTCGACGCCGTTCGGCCATAGGAGGTAGCCGCGGAGGAACCAGCCGCAGCAGGATAGACAGCAGAAGACGAGTGTCGTCGTCAGGAGGGCGATAAGGAGAATCCAGGGTGGGAGGATGGTATCCCAGGGGAGTGAAGTCGTTGTGTATGGTTCGGTGTCGGCAAGGATGGGAGCTACGGACATGGTAACTGGTGTTTATTTTCAAAGAATCGGATAAGCACGGGTTGCAGGGTGTATTTAAATAGAACAAATAAACTCAACTAGTGACGCATTTCGGCAACAGGGGTTTGGTTTGAAACCGAGGGAGCAGCCTGGTTTTGGGATCGAGATTGTACGCGCAGGATGACGAGAGGGGACGATAGCGCGTGAGCAGAATCCGATCCGGCACTGGTACCCTGAGCATTGCAACGGGTAAGCTAATAACTTTCGTGGTTGCTACATATAAAAAAGAGGGTGCACATGGCCAATACCAAGGTGAGACAAGCTCCTTTGAGTTTTCGAGGGCGATGGGCCGAAAATGTACAGTGTCATAGGTAGCTCGGCTTGTGCCTGCCACAACCCAACCCTGGTTGGCTAATTGCTTTGTGCGTCGTGGGGTCAAAAGTCCACCGATGTTTGGTGCGCGGCCGAGAGATGCGGAACCAGGAGATGAAATGGCGGGCCGTTGAGGAGATGCACAGTTAAAACTAGGTTTATATACCGAATCGAAGGATGCTTCCGGCATTAGGATACGTCATTTCAAGTCACGCTCTCGTCGGAACCGGAAAGGGTTAGGATGAAGAGATGTATGCAGATTTCTCCCCTTAAGACAAGATCCCAATCCGCGCTCTGCAGGTGCAACTCCCACGCGACTCTGGAACAGGCAAGTTGGGGATCGAGGTGGTGGTTCGTGTTGCTATGTTAGTGTTGTCATATTACTACTAGTGTTTCGGTGCTTGAATTTACAACTCTTTTATTATTTGTATATCACATTGACCATATAATTATATTTCTTTCTCTGTTGTATCAGTTCTGTATATATATATATATATATATATTTAATAGTCTCAAAGCCCTGCAAATTTTTATTGAAAGGGAACCTAGACTATATAGGCCAAAACCCTCTCCTACCTCTACTCTGAGTGCTATATCTCTATTGAACCTAGGCTAGCTATTGTTCAGCAGCCTGACCATACCAGATGTAGCAGGGCAAAGTTGCCCATACCTCATTCTGTGCACCATGCTCTTTCTACTGCTAGGGGAAAATCAACCATATGTCTATAACTGAAGATGTATATCTAAAACTCCAATGTATATATAAGATTATATCTGAGTCAATTTGCATAGCCCCTATTATCTCAAATAGAGTAACAGATAAAGAAAAAACTCCTCAAAAAAATAGAATAGTGGGTAAGGCCTGGTTCTTCCTAATGAGGTGAGTAGAGAACTTATATGTGAGGTAGGAGGAAATTCCCAATATCTTATTACTCAAGTTTATAGGTTTTAATTATATTACCACATCAGCTTCCAGTTTCAGTTGAGTATAGTCAAAATGTCTGACCTAAATAGTCTCAGACTCCCCAATAACCTCCAATAACTAGAGCCTAATCTTATATATTATAAAGAGCTACTGAGAGTAATATCTACAACCTAACTACTCCATATTAATCAAAAGACCTCACTGATGTAGTATCTACATTAGTCTCAATAACTATCACTAGTCTGATACTTTATTAGTTTACTGTAATTACTCATCTTTCTATCTATAATAGTCATCTCCTTTTCTATTATAAAACCATTCAAAAAGTAGTCACTTATACTAGAACTATGCTTACTGAGAAGCTTGTCAAAACTCAGAGAGCCTTATTACAAATACTAAAAATCTGCAGATAACTTATACTGATACTTGATGCCTAAGATCAGCTGACTCTCTATATAGTCTATAATATACTAAAATAATATCTTGTTTTTTTTTTTTTTTAATAGAATTAAGTCTTATAGTTTTTTATTAAAAGAGAACCTAGATTATATAGACCAAAACCCTCTCTCACCCCCCCCTCTAAGTGCTACTTCTCTATTGTCCTTAGACTATAGAGAGAATTAATAGTCTCACTATCTTAGTTATATAAAAGCAGTATTGCATACTTTTGTTCCAATAATATATAGACTAGACTTATCTGTTTACTAGGACTGGATCATCAATCTAAGACTACAAGAGCATACTTATATATCAGATTTAGTGATATTGAAACTGAACAATATAATCCCTCTAATCTCAAATAAAAGTCAGAGATAAAAAAAAACTCCTCTGTAAGAGAATTACTTATTAAAGTACTATTATATAGTTCTGGAAGAGTTTTCTGGAGGTTCTGGATATTCTGGAAGATTGTTTTCTTAAGGTCAAGATTAATTTCATATAGAGTACATTCTCTATACTTATTGATTTTAAGATCAGACTAATATTTCAACCAAAGTTCTTTTTTATACTAGTTCTAAATATTCAGAATATAGAAGTTCAAAAAACCAAAACCAGCTTAGTTTAATCAGTATATTACTGCAGATAATACCCAATTAGGAAATTTTGTGATATGGTTAGGAGTAGGATCTAATGAGGTATAGATTTATTT
This sequence comes from Jimgerdemannia flammicorona, assembly GCA_003990745.1. NCBI lineage: Eukaryota > Fungi > Mucoromycota > Endogonomycetes > Endogonales > Endogonaceae > Jimgerdemannia > Jimgerdemannia flammicorona. The sequence goes on along the minus strand of RBNI01005430.1, from coordinate 9,113 downwards.
AAGAGTAGTTTGGAAATTATTAAATAGGTTTATTTACTATTTATAATATTATTATACTAGGAGTAGTTTATATAAAGAGATATTATCAAGAAGTATTCAGGAGTTCTTGTATATTCATATCTGTTTATGTCTGAGTTTCTGAGATCTGAGAGGCTATCTGGACTATATTAAATATAGATATAGCACTTAGTACCTTACTGAGTCAAAATGCAGTCATATAGTACAAGTGTGAACTAATATATCAAGAGATCATCTGGCTGCTGAGTCAGTATGCAGTTACATTATACAAGGCTAATCTAACTATACTAATGACTGCTAAGCTATCTATAGATTTAGATACTATCTGAGTAGTCTTTGATGACATCACCATCAATGACATTATCTCTGATAAAGTAGTCATCTAAGAAGAGTAGTTCTTAGATTACTTCTCCCTATTTGCTCAGGTAATAATATATTGAAACTATGTCACTATTCTACAGAATAGTATTATCTGTCTTATATACTAGATATGGAGTTAGTGGGTGAAAGAGAGATATATTGTCTTTACTTTCATTAGATTTACTATCTGTATATCTTCTATAAGTAACAGTACTATGAGTTGCAGGATTATAATAAGCTAGCAGCTGTAGTTCATTTTGTTCATATTTGGGAGATGGGGTTGTTGGTTTGATCTTGAGAGTTGTTTGGAGGTATAGGTTATATTCTTTAGTTTCTTCATTATAGTTGAAGTAATTAGATATAAATCAGATTAGTACTTATACCAGTAGTCATTATCTCAATAGATCTTATAGATGATTATGAACTGTTATAAGTTCATTAGTAAAGTTAGCAGAGTGATCAGAGCAAGATTATATTAGTATCAGAGAGATTATTAACTTCTACTTCATTATTATTAAACTAAATTATATCATAGATGTCCTTCATAGTATATTTAACTTGAGGCATCTGTAGGATGTAGTTATTGGGGTATGAGAAGGTTCTGTCCATAGTTTGAATATACTCAATATACTTATAGTTGAGTTCTTGTACCATATCATTGATTTGACCATAGGACAGAGTAGTAACTATTTCAGCTATAATAACTCAGAGGTGGGAAATAAAGGTGCTGTACTCATAAAAGAGTTCTTGATATTTGTAGATAATAAGTTTCTGGTGTTGAGACATCTGGGTAATATCTATATCATAGTGGTGTTCAATCATATCTTCCAGAAGATGACTGATCTGATAGTAGCTTAAGATTTGTTCAATTCAGTAGGCTTTACTGAGTATGTTCAGAGTATTCTATTGAGCTTCTATAAAGTAAAGAGGTGCTAGACTATGGATATTCATGAAAGGCAGGAGAGGGGTGGCTCAGTTGATAATGTTATTCCAAATATCAGTACAGATATAGTTATAAATCTCAGTAGTCATAGTTATATATATATTCAAGAGTTGTGATTATTTGTTCAGTTTGTTGTGGTTCTCTATTTTGATATATCTGAGTGCTCAATATATATGCATTCAGTCCTAATTAATAAGATTCTGTTTATATAAATCTTGTATTCTATAACTTTGAGTTGACTCAGCTTTATACCTTGTAATCTCAGTTTGACTCAGCTTCATGATCTTGTATATAATTTCCAGATTTGTTTAGAGAGTAACATGTGATTTCAGTGGCTTAGAGGTTATATACTTATATTCTCTAACTAATCAATAAGAAGTAGAATAGATTCATAGTAGATGAGTAAAGAACTTATATATGAGACTCTCTCAAAAGGACTGATATATAAACTAAGGTCTAAAAAGACTCTACTCCTACTCTCTAAGTCTAGAGACCTTGATCATATTATTATATTAGCTCTCAGTTCTAATTGAGTACTATCAAATAAGGAAGGTCTCACTTTTCAAGCCTGCAGACCTCAATTGTATTACTATATCAGCTTCTAGTTTTAGTTATATATAGTCAGAATGCTAGTTACTATATTACTCTACTCTCTTTTTTTGTTTTATAGACTCAGAGTTCTGCAGATTATAATTGAAAGAGAACCTAGACTATATAGGCCAAAACTCTCCCCCACTATCCATTGAGTACTATCCCCCCATTAAACCTAGGCTAGCTATTATTCAGTAGCTTGACCATGCCAGATGCAGTAAGGCCTAAAGTAGCCTGCACCTCATTCTGTATACCATACTCTCTCTACCATTAGAAAGAATTCAGCTATATATCAATGACTGAAAGTATATACCTAAAAATCCAATGTATATATAAGACCATACTTGAGCTGAATAGAATAGCCCCTACTACTTCAAGTGGAATGATAGGTAAATAAAAACCCTTCTCAAAGTACAGAACAGTGGGTAGGGCCTAGTTCTCTCAAGTAAGGTAAGTAGAGGACTTATATATGAGATGAGAGGAGACCCCCAATACTCTACTACTCAAGCTTATAGGCCTTGATCATATTGCTATATCAGCTCCCAGTTCTAGTTAAGTACAGCCAAGATGTCTGATCTGAGTAGCCTCAGGCCTCTCAGCCACCCTCAATGATCAGGGCCTAACCCTATAAATTACTAAAAGTAGCCAAGAGTGATACCTACCACCTAACTACCCCACACTAATCAAAAGACCCCACCAAAGCAGTACCTGCCCTAGCCCTGATGACCACTCCCAGTCTAGCACTCTACTGGTCTATTGTTATTATCCTTCTACTTATCTGTGATGGCTATCTCTCCTCCCATCTCAACTCCACCTAAAAAGTAGTCACTTGTACCAGAACTATACTCACTGAGAAGCTCACCAAAGCTCAGAGAGCCCCACCATAGATACTAAGAACCTGCAGATAATCTATACTGGCACTTGATGCCTAAGGTTGGCCAACTCTATATATAGCCCATAATATATTAGATAATATCTTATTGATGATAGCAAAAGAAAAAATATGCTATACCAAAATGAGTATACCCTAGATATAGCCAAAGGTACTAAAAACTGTAAAAAAGTAAAGAAGACACTGATCCAATACCAATAAAGGGGTAACTTATCACCATTGTCTCTCTCCCACTGCTCTGTAATAGATACAGCAAATCAATCTAAGATAGAGAGAGTATTAGTTGTGGAAAGTAGACTCAGAAGGTTGTTTACCAAACCTTATAACCAGTAAGATAGTAGGGAAAGGAGCATGATACTACCCTACTCTCTGCTAGCTAATAAAAAGGCTCTACTAAGATAATACCTACTCTAAACTCTAATAACTACCCCCAGTCTAGCATTCAACTGATTTACTATTATCATCTTTTCTTTTATCTGTGATAGTCATCTCTTCTCTCATTCTAATACTACTCAAAAAACAATCATCTATACTAGAACTATACTCACTGAAAAGCTCACTAAAGCTCAGAGAGCTCTATTATAGATACTGATAATCTGTAGATAACCTATACTAGTACTTGATGTCCAAGGTTAGCTGACTCTCTACATAGCCTATGATATATTATAATAATATCTTATTAATAATAGCAAAAGAATAAAGATACCACACCAAAATAGATATACTCTAGATATAGCTAGAGATATCAGAAACTGTGTCTCTTTCTCCACTATCTTACTGGTCACAATAGTTTGGTAGGCAACCTTTTGAGTCCACTTTTCATAATTAATACCCTCTCTATCTTGGGTTGGTTTGCTGTACCTATTGCAGGGCAGTGGGAGAGAGACAATGGTGATGAGTTGCCTCTTTATTGGTATCTGATTGGTGTCTTCTCCACTTTTTTACAGTTTCTGGTGCCTTCAGCTATATCTGGGGTATATCTGTTTTGGTGTGGTGTCTTCTTCCTTTTGTCATCACCAACAAGGTATTGTCTCAGTATATCATGGATTACATAGAGAGTCAGCTGATCTTAAATATCAAGTGTCCAGTGTAGGTTACCTATAGATCCTCAGTATCTATGGTGGAGCCCTCTAGCTTTGGTAAGCTTCTCAGCAAGTATAGTTCTGGTGTAGGTAACTGTTTTTCAGATGTTGTTGAGATGAGAGGAGAGATGGCTATTATAGATAGAAGAAAGGACAATAATGGTGAACCAGTAGGATGCCAGGCTGGGGGCAGTCATCAGAGCTGGGGTAGATGCTGCTTCAGTGGGGTCTTTTGATTAGTACAGAGTAGTTAGGTAGTAGGTATCACTTATGGCTTCTTTTGATAATATGTGGGATTGGGCCCCAGTTATTGGGAGGGGGTCAGAGGGCCTGAGACTATCTATTTCAGATGTCTTAGCTGTACTCAACTGGAACTAAGAGCTGATATAACAATGTGATTGAGGTCTACAGGCTTGAGTAGTGGGGTATTGGAGATCTCCTCTCACCTTACATATAAGTCCTTTACTCATCTCATCTGGGAGAACCAGGCTCTATCCACTATAATGTACTTTGATGAGGGTTTTTTCTTTGCCTGCCATTCTCCTTAGAGTGGCAGAGGCTATTCTATTTGACTTGAGTATAGTTTTGTATATATGTTGAGGTTTCGAATATATACTTTTGGTCATTAGCATATATAGCTGAGTTCTCCCTGATGGTAGAGAGAGCATGATATGCAGAATGAGGTATAGGCCACTATAGATCCTGCTGTATCTGATATAGTTGAGCTGCTGGATAATAGCTAGCCTAGGTTAATGAGGGAGTAGTGCTTGATGGATAGTGGGGGAGAGTTTTGGCCTATATAGTCTAGGTTTCCTTTTAATAAAAATCTGTGAGACTCTGAGTCTGTAAAACAAAAAAAAACAAAAAAGAGATATCAGAAACTGTGAAAAAGTAGAAAAGGTACTAATAAAGAGATAACTTATCACTATTGCCTCCCTCTCACTATATTTTTTTTTTTTTTTTTTTTTTTTATAGTCTCTTAGACTTCTCCATTTATTACTATTATATTAGCTATAAGTACAGAACTCCATCCCACTACCCAATCCCCCTAGAGAGACTCCCCCCCACACCCTCATGCTTGAGTACCACTCTATCATCTACTACTCCAACTCTCCTCTCACTCTGCCCATAAATTATTTCTACCAATTGATGTCTCTGACTACCCTATAGCCTCTATCTCAGCCACTAGCCTGTCAAAACATTCTCCATCAACTCTTCTCACCTTGACAGTTACTCTCCTAAATATAAATATTCCTTCCTCAAAAACAAACAATCAATGATCTACCAGCCCCACTCATACAGTTAATATTCAATCTAAAGTGAGCCACTCTTTCTCAACCCCCCCTACCAATCTATCCTTAAGATTTTCCTATTGATCCCTCTCAGCATCCTCTCTATGTATAATACCTAAGTGAAATCCAACCACTAGTCAAAAATCACTAAGTATCTCATACTCTCCTAGCCAATGTTCTGATATCTATGTAAACCCCCCTTTTTGCCCTATATTATAACACTCCTTACAGTCAAAGCTTCTTCCCTCTATAAGATAGCCTGAGTGAAAGTTTAGCATGAAATTTCTCTGCAGTATATACTATCAGACCACTCAGTACTTTGGTGGTAACTATCTCCTTACCTTCTCACTCTAGGCCCTGACTCTATTCCAGTCCCACTCTTCTCCAATACTCACCATCTGTCAACCTTCAGGCCAAGCATCCTGGCCCAACCCCCTCTGGCACTTGACCCTATCTCTAATATCAAAGTCCAGCAGGGGGGCACCCCACAACAGTACTCTATCTCATCTCTATATTTGCAGACTCCAAGACATCTCTCCTTCTCCCCTCTGTCAGTAGATTCCAATATAGTGAATCTCATCTACTACTCTCTACCAGAAGTCCTTATACTACATATACCTACTATTTTGAAGCCTAACCAAGGACAGTAGATCTCTGGTAGAGCCTCTTAGTGAGCACCTTATCTTCTAGATCTTCTTCATCAGTAAAACCCAGCTACCACCCCTCAGTTCCACTGCTCTCTTCAGCCACCATACTCTCAAACAATGCAGTCTCTTCAGAAAGTCAACCAGCCCAAGTTCTCCTCTAACTACTAGCAATAACAAGATTTCTCAACTAATCTGACTTCTCCTTCTAGCCCAAATCCAATTTCTAGCCAACTTCAAAAGCCTCTTCACTACCTAGGCTAGAAAGTCCAGATAATATGCCAGATATCACAGCTTCAGTGTCCAGTAGATATTCAAAATAGTAATACACTCCACTAAAGAAATGTGGCAGTCTCTCCAACTCTACAGGATCTCCCTCCAGATAGCCACTCTCTGCTCTCACTAGGGTCTTAGTGAACAGACCCATATACTGAAAGATAGATACCCAAGTATCTCACAGTCTCTCCAGTAGGGATAATTGTTCCAATGATGTTCTCTTCTACTAAGCTATTGCCCAATACTATTGTTTTGCACTTATGCTAGTTAAGTTTTGCCCCAGAATATACCTTGTACCACTCCACTATTTTCTGAATCTCTTCAATATCTACAATCAATTTCAGACCAACTACTATATTATCTACAAAGGCTCCAACTTTCTACATCACACCAAATACTGAGAGCCCCACTATCTTCTGTCAGATTCTATCCATCAATGGCTCTAAGGACAGAGCATATAAAATAGACAACAGTGGGTCTCTCTGGGGAACACCTCTACCCAAAGGGAATACCACCCCTTGATGCCCATTATATATGCGTACTACTCTACTCTCTTCCAACAGACTGACCATTACCTTCTGGAACTGCTGAGAAACACCAATCCTGTCCAGTACCTTCACCAGCCAGACCTGCCAAACATAGTCATAAGCCTTCTTCTGATCCAAGAAGACCAATCTCCCATCTAGTCCACATGCTCAAGCCCCTTCAATAACACCATATACTCAGACCATACCATCTCTAATTAGCTAGCCCTCTACAAAACCTTGCTGCTCCTCCCCTAAGACTTGCTGGATCACCTTCTGTAGTTATGCTACCACCACCTTAATGACCAACTTCCTGTCCATATCCAGTAGTATGATTGGCTGCCAGTTCTTCCAGTCTTCTCTCCTGCTCTTATTCTTAAAAAGCAGAGCCACTAGCCCCAGATCCTACTCACTCACCCACCTCCCTGACTGTAGGACTAAGTCACAAAGTGTTATCAACTCCTCTAGTACTCCAGGAATATAAGCACACAACCTCCAAGCCACTTAAATCACATATCACCCTCTGAATAAGCCACCAAAATCACATGTAACCTCTGAACAAATCTGGAAATCACCTGCAAGATCATGAAGCTGAGTCAAACCAAAGTTATAGTGCATAAAGCTGAGTTAACTTGAAGTTAGGAAATATAAGAATTATACAAATGGAGTCTTACCAATCAAGACTGAATGCATATATACCAAGTACTGAGACATATTGAAACAGAGAACCACAACAAATCAAACAAACAATCACAATTTCTGAACATATACACAAATATGACCACTGAGATCTACAACTACATCTATGCTGACATTTGGAATGCCATTGTCAACTGAGCCACACCCCCTCTGCCTCTCATGAATATCCATAGTCTAGCACCCCTTTACTTCATAAAAGCCTGATGAAATGCCCTGAATATACTTAGCAAAGTCCACTGAATCAGACAAATCTCAAGCTACTACCAGATCAGCTGCCTCCTAGAAGACATAGTCAAACACTACCATGATACAGATATTACCCAACAGTACTCACACTGGTACCATTCAGGTGACACAAGACTCTGACAACACTTTTGACAATGTCTTCAAGTATTGGTGATATCAAGATGGCGAGCAACAAGCATTCTGGTGAGCGTACTGGACAGGGGGGCCCCAGTGCCTTTGACTGGCAATATGTGGGGGGGGGTCGAGGTGCTGGTCTTGGCATGCCGAGCGCCTTGGTAAGGGGACATGGAGACGGAGGGGGGGGAAGAGGAGGAGCAAAGCAATATGGGGGAGAGAGGATGTCCTTCGCAGATAAGGTCAGGATGGAGAAGCAGGCAACGGGACTGGATGGCTGGCTGGAGCTGGGGAAGGCGGCTGCTACCTCGAGTGGTAAGGAGGCCTCTTCACTAGGGGGTCAGCATAGTGGGGCTGGAGGTGTAGTGGCTGGGGCAGTGACTGTTGATGGCGGTGTGACGGGCAATCTGGAAAAAAATCCAGATGTGATGGTTGATGGGGGACCTGGACAGGGGAGCAGCACGAGACCCGGAGATCTGGCTGATGGTGTGACAGGCCTGGTGGCAGCCCCATTACTCAAAAAATCTCGTTCGGAATTCGCCATCACACTGTGCTTCTGTAGCTTGGCGGTGACGGCAAAGATGGTGCTGGGGATGCTGGCGAGTGAGGTGAAAGGCGCAGCCTCAGTCAAGTTTTTGAAGAAGCTGGAGGCAGTCGAGGTGGGGTTTGAAGAGGAGGGTCTGCTACTAGAGGCAGTGGAGAAGGGTGTGATGATTGGAGGGATTTCGGTGCCGATGGCGAGGTGTATGCATTGGGACCCCCAAGTGGTTCATCTGGTGATTGTGGACTTGCCGACAGTGAAGAAGGAGGAGGCGAAGAGACACTGGTCACGGATGTGGTGAAGGAGTATGGTGAGGTGGTCGACATTGGATTCAGGGTATGGGAGGGGACTGAGCTCAGGACAGGAGATGTGGACATCCGGTTGAGGCTGTTTGGGATGGAGAATACAGGGAAGGCTAGAGATTGGCCAGTGGCATTGAAGTGGGGCCCGGTGGAGTGCAAGGTTTCAAGGGTGAAAGGGTCTGAGGAAGAGGAGGAGGACCTGCTGGAGGCACTTGAGGATCTCGCTGGGGTGGTAGAGAGGAGGCAAAAGACCTGGATGGCTTACGAGGCTAGGACGGTAGTAGAGGTAATCGAGGGCAAGAAGGTGCGAATGGATAAGGTGCTTTGGGAGAGGGTGAAGGGGAGACAGCTGCAGAAGGATTTGTTGGCCAGTTTGGAGGGGGGTGAAAGGGCCGGGGCTGTGAAGGAGGGCGCCAGAGCGAGTACTAGCATCTGGGCGGAGGAGGGGCAGCAAGGGGGGAAGGCAAAGGAGAGTGGGGGACAGAGGCCAGAGGAGGCTGTGGTGGACACGGCGATGGCAGAAGATAATCTGGTCCAGTATGGTGTTCCCGAGGTAGGAGAGGGGGAGCTGGAGGATGTGTCGGAGGAT
>RBNI01005429.1:0-12584 GCA_003990745.1 Jimgerdemannia flammicorona | reverse complement strand
AACCAACCACTCCACCACCCGAGTACGAGCGACATGAACCACAACCGCCAGCATACTACAACCCTGCGACTCATAGCGCTGTAACCTACAGAAGATATGCAGACAGTGAATCCGATGAAAACGAAGATGATGCACCACTTCTTCGCCCCCCAACACCTTATCCAGCATATGAGACAGATGATGCTATCCTGTGGGATGGAGATGAAGTTCCAATGTACTATTATCTCAGCCAACAAGGAGAAGTAATCCGCGAACCACTCTTCCTAGATGACTACTTCATCAGAGATGATGTCATCGATGGTGATGTCATTGAAGACTACCCAGACAGCGCCTAAACCTATAAATAGATTAGCAGTCATAGTATAGTTAGGTTAGCCTTGTACGACGTGACTGTGAACTGACTCAGCAGTCAGACGATCTCTTGACATGTCAGATCACACTTGTACTACATGACTACATTCCGACTCAGCAAAGTACTTAGTGCTACATCCATATTAGTATAGCCCAGATAGCCTCTCACTAGTATAAATACCCCCTCCCCCAGACCTCAGAATCTCAGACCTGAACAATCTGAACACAACTCCTGAGCACTTCCCCACAATACCCTTCATACAACTACTCCTAGTATAGCAATATCATGAATAGCGAATAAACCTATTTACTAACCCACAAACCACTCTTAAGTAAATCCACTCCCCGTTAGGTCCTACTCCTAACCCCGTCACGAAATTTCCTAATTGGGTATTGTCTACAGCGATACACCAATTCAACTAAGCTGGCCTTAGTTTCTTGAACTTCCTGAAATACGGAAAATCCTAAACATCCAGAACTAGTCCGAAAAAGGACTTTGGTTGAGACGTCAACCCGATCTTGAAATCAATAAGCGTAGAGGACGTACTCCATACGAAATTGATCTTGACCATAAGAAAACGGTCTTCCAGAATATCTAGAACTTCTAGAAAACCCTTCCAGAACTACATAACGGTTACCCTAAAAAAGCAACCCTCTTACAGTGGGCTTCACTCAGTATGTTCAGAGCATTCTATCAGACTTCTATAAAGTAGAGAGGTGCTAAGCTATAGATATTTATGAGGGATAGAGAAGGTGTGGCTTGATTGACAATAGTATTCCAAATATCAGTACAGATGTAGTTGTAGATTTTGGTGATCATGTTCATGTGTGTTCAGGAGTTGGGGTTGTGTGTTTAGTTTTGTTTTAATTTTTGATATATCTTGGTACTTAGTATATATGTATTTGGTTCTAGTTGATAAGATTCTATTTGTATAAATCTTATATTCTGTGACTTCATGTTGACTCAGCTTTATGTGCTGTGACTTCAGTTTGACTTAGCTTCATGATCTTGCAGGTGATTTTCAGATTTGTCCAGAGGTTATATGTGATTTCAGTAGCTTATTTGAAGAGTGACATATGATTTCAGTAGCTTGGAGATTGTGTACTTATATAATCTCTCATTTGTACAGATTTCACAGACATATCAATCTTTTAACTATATGAAATAACTTACAGAAAAAGAAGTCTTAACTTAGCTACTATATAGCTAGTAAACTTTTATAAATATATATTATTAATATCTAGAGTAAATAAACTTCAGATTGAGATAGTTCAAGTAAAGAGATAAGAAACTAGTAAAGTCTGTAGACAGATATACTTCAGACTCACCCACCCCTGTATCTGAGGACTCTGAGAAGTCAAAGAAGATCAAGTATTCAAAATAAAGAAATCTGCTATACTTCTATTAATATCTACTATTATAATATTATAATTTATTTAATAATGGTTCTAAATTAATAAAATTACTTAATAAATAAGAGTTAGTATAACAACTATGAAATATATATAAGAAAGAGTATATTGGTAATATTAGGTTTATAAAATAAAACTATCTGATATCAAATAGACTTCTATATCTCTTATTCTATAGCTAAATTTGATTATAAAAAATTTTCAACTTAATATTTATTATAAGTCATATATAATAGTAAACTTATATGGTGAATCCTCTAGTACTCCTAGGATGAGCAGATACTCTCACAAGAAGGGCTCAGCAGGGCAAGGGGCTGCTGCTGCTGCTTCTGCTTCTGCTCTGCTTTTTTTGTAAGATTGTATGTAATATATATATCTTAGACTGTATGTGACTGAATTCCATATTGTTAAGACTTATATCATGTAACAAGATTCAGACTACAAATCCTATATATAATTTACAACAAGTTGGAAAAAAAATCGGTCTCCCTTTTCCGTGCTGCCCACGACCTTAATTCGAACAATGGTTTGTACGCAATGGCTATATAAATACGTGTTCTGGTACGTGACGTCATCAACAAGTCACAAGTCAAGCTACAACGCAAAACGCGCAACCCGTGTCCACTTTTCGACATGCCTGCCCAAACCGACAAGCTCCTCGCCGCCTACTTCGTTTACCTGCAGAAGATCCAAAACACAGAACACCTGATACGCTTTCTCGCTGAACCTCTCGACGCCCTACATATACAAAGCAAGCCAGACTACCCTAAATGGCACGGTTCCCCTCTCCCAGACAACTTCATTGAATCTACTGTCTGGCAAAAGCACCTGCAGTTCCTCCTCCGCCATGTTGTCGTCGATTGGTCCCCTACTCTCACTGTCCGTCAGAAGCGTGACTTGATCCACACAACCTTTTCCCCGGCCCAGGAGCAAGACGACGACGACCATAAGTCGTTACTGAAGCAGCGCATGTCCGTCGTGGCCCTCCAAGTGCTCGTGGGCGAACTGGCAGCTGCGGCGTCGTCATCGTCGAGAGAGACTACCGAGAAGGAAATTTACCACTCGCTTCTTATTTCTACCATCCTCAGTCTGCTGCGCAAATTGCTCGGCGCGTACTCGGTCTCCGATTTTTATCAGGCGGCATTAGGCCACGACATCACTATGGATGTCTCGAGACGGCAGTCATGGAAGACTTTTGTAAACACTTTGTGCTCCGTTCCTGTGCGGGTGGCCAACATTGTTGGTGTGAGTCGTGATTATATTGGTAATGGCTGGGAACAGGAAACGGATGATGGAGTGGACGGTCGGAAAAATGAAGCCAGAGATAATGTCGTAGATATGTTCGGAGATCTGTACGTTTACATATCTGTCGTTTTCTCTCTTAATCATTGGGTTGGATAGGTGTGCTCGGCACGGAAAATCCGGCATTATATTTTTTCTAATAGGTAACACGTACTTTTCTAGCTTTTTTTTTTCAAAAATATCCAAGGAGATCGAGCAAGCGATTTGGAACTCCTCCATGCGATATGACAGCCAGAGCCAGTTTGCCCCGTCCAGTACCTCCAGGGCGATTGGGACCGAAGCTTTCGCTTTTGGGGAAGTGATTGCAAAGATGTCTCGCCTGGGATTTTCGAGTGAGTGTGTGTACCCTTTGCGATTTTGTACGATTGAAACTAGATGTGCCGGAAAGGGAGACTATGGGAGACTAAAAAATTTAATAGTTATTCCTGGATTCTTTTCATATCTTCTTTCCGACGTAGAAACGCTCATCACAGCCACTTACACCTCCATCATTTCTCACATGAAGCCGACCTCTTTTTCAACGTCGTATTGCCTTCTCTGGGGCCACATCACGCGCCATCACATTCCAACCGTCCCAGACCTTGCGAACCTTGTCTCTGCTTTTCTCTCGCATGCTGCCGCGTCCATCTTGCCCAAAAGTACTGTCATGACCACTGCCGAACGGAACATCGCCGCGCGATCATTTTCGTCGACCTACAACGTCTTCTCTTCCTTCACTTCACAATTCGATGTTTCAAACGAAATAAAGCAGAGAATTCGGACCGTGGCGCGCGCCTTGGCTGGGATTTTGGGAGTTGGGGATACCACGAGAGAGTTGCGGCTCTTGGACGACGACGACGAGAGCAGCATCGACAAGGTTAGTGAGTTTCTGGAGCGACAGCTATTGACTGGTGGAAAGACTGGAGCGGATAGCGTTGTGGTCGCGCGGGTAGTTATTTGCTGTTTAGCGATGGTGTATGCGGATCAAAGTTTGGATGCGGTCGAGTCAGAAATCGCAACAGAACAAGGTGGGTTTGGATTAGTAGTGGAGTTACATGCACCACATCGTAACATAGTTTTCTCCTCTGCATATTAGGTCTTCATTCCCTTGCGCATTCTGCCTGACACTACTTATGTTTCACATGTATGTCATCAACAAAACAGCACATAGGACCCATCTTCGCATTCTGGAGCGTCTCATCTCAATATGGATGGATCCTACATTTGTCAAGCATACGTCGTGGAATCGGCAAATATGTACGTTTTCCACATTCCGTCTTCCGATTTTTAGTTCTGTCTAGCAGACATATTTCACGAACTCCATAAATTGCAGATATCACCAGTGCCATCCTCGTCCTCGTTGGATATCTGCCACCCAACGTGCTGCGCGAGACCGTCGTCACGGCTCAGGTTATGCGCGGTGTACAGCGGTGGCTGGAGAGCGCTGAAGAGGCTGTGCGTAAGCTTGGAATGGTAAGTATGCGCGAACTTGAATCTCGCCGCGTTGCGTTCCGTCGGGAGCTTTTGTTGAAGTGACTTATGTTTGCATTGGCTTTCTAGCATGCCGTTTAGTAACATATTTACCATCTATTGCCGTGTGGGATACACTAGGTCTTAGCTGAGACCTTCTCAGAGTTAACTGACCCCGAGGGAAACCAGCTTAACTTTAACCTGCTGGACGTAGAGGCAGACGCGGATCTGTTGCGTTTGAAGGATTTGGCTCGAGCGAAAGACGGTATGGGAGATCTAAATGACGGGGAAGATATACAAGATGGGGAATCAGGTGAGAATAACCTCCATGTGCCAGGTGTTATACCATTCTGTGTATACGAATCTCCATATGCATGTTACGCTATTTGCAGGTCCATAGTATGGGCCGATCTCCATTACCCGTTCTCTTGCCTCTCATATAGCTATGGATAAGCCACACGACTCTGTATTGGAAGCGCCGCAAATGAATGATGATTTGGAGAGTGATAGTAAGGAGAGGGACGAAGATGGGGACGAGGAACAAGATCCAGATGAGCCTGTGGAAATTCGAAAAAAGGGTGAGTGTTATACAGACTGGCTGTCGGCTTTGCCGTTTCTTGAGCGCATCATCACGTATGTTTGAAAAACCGGCGATCGTAAAATGTTCGATTTAGTTTTGTTGATACCAACCAATGATTTCATTGTCTGTACAAAAGGCGATTTCGACAACGAAGACGAGGAAGATATATCGGAAGAGGGAGAGACCGACAGCGAATCAGACCTTGAGCCTTATCCCATGGAAGAATCCGACGATGAAGACACGAACCGGCGCCCGATAACGAGACGGTTTAAGTCAGCAAAAATCGGAAGGCCAGTGTATGTTGGTTTCGTCTCTTTTGTTTCCCTTGCCGGAACTTCTACCCCGAGGCGCATGCTTAATCAAACCACGACGTGTAATGTTATATCAATGACCACCAGGTATATCCGCGATCTCATCGCGTATCTCAGAGAACAGGAAGATCCAGAAAAGATTGACACCGGGCTGTCTAGCGCGGAGGCACTGATTCGCCAGAAGGATGGGATCGGGACAGAAGTCGGTATGATTGTGATTTTCTCTTATCTTTGGTCTTCCGTCCTTTCTTAGTTGTTCTGGCAACCAGATCTCTATCCCTCTCGTTCTATTTCATCTCATCCGACAACTTTTGCGCTCAAATGGCAGATGAAAATGCCATCGAGCTTGCTCGCGTGCTTCTCTGCCTCGAGAACACGTATGAGCTGGAAGGATTCAACGATCGTCGCCAGCGCGCTATGGTAGCTTTGGCGATGGCATCACCGAGTGACGTTGTACAGTGAGTATCATTCGATATCTGGCTCAGGATCTGTTTACTGTCAGAGATTAATTTCAATACACACGTCAACAACGGGTAGGTGATGAGGGTGCATTGCTTATTTCGGACCAATTTATGGTCATACTGCTTTCCAATTATCAGGTACCTGATCAACCAATTCTACGAAAAGAACTATTCGTTGGGACAGCGATTCACAATCTTGACAGTGTTGGCTATTGCAGCAAGAGAGCTTGCTGGAACGAGTGACAATCGGGTAGGTTAGGTACACATGAACATACAAATGATTATTCATAACGTCAATTAGATTTGGACGTATAATGTACATGTATTTCGCACATGTTTATCTACCCCGTAGGCCCCCCTTAAACCAATCATGACAAGTTTCCCCATTCCGCCACCAACGTCTATCGACACTCTCACCACTGCCATCCAAAACTCGCTTACTCTCTCATCCACGGAACCGGATTCCCTGACCGCTGTCCGTATCGAAAAAACACGCGTCTTCTCCAACAAGTCGCGCATCGATAACTCCCGCGCTAAACCCAAATCAAATCGATTCGGACCTCTCGCTGGGAGCGTGTTCTTTTTTCCGTTGTTACAGGGTTGGTGGGAGGGAACGAGGGGCGGCTGGAGGTGAGTCACGCTTCACAGGTGTTGTGAGCACAGTGTAAAACCTAAAAGATATGTGCGCGATTCCGAATTGCTTGACTAAACGCTGTCACCCTTCAATAATGAACTCATGGACAGTGATAGATCATATGTCGCCGTGGCGACCGAACCGATATTGCTGGAAAAGTATGTGATGACCTGTGGTGTGTTTCTATATTGTGCTAGTAAGTGTCTGTATTTACAGTTCGCAACCAACGCTACGGGTCATTGTATGTGTGTGAATTGATTCGCCTATGTTTCATACACGCATGCCTCCCTCTACTTTCTAACTCACTAAACCAGCCAATACACCCGAAGTCGTGCGGATGGCTCGCGAATTCTGGGATTTCGCGCTTTCGCTTCGATACCACCGCGCGGCCCACGAGAGCAACGTTATTGCGGCCATTTTCTTCGGCCTACAAATTGTTTTGACCATGTCTGTCCAACCTGACCGACGCCTCATGGATGAGTTCGGGCGGGAATTGGCCGAAACAAGAGAGTGGGTTGTTGGTGAGTTGCCACAATATTACCTCAAGAATCGTCGTCGGTAGATCAATAGCTTTTTAGAATGCCATCATTGACGTCATATTCATTGGTATTTTTACCAAACACAGGGTTATTGGAGACAAGCCAGGATACACGAGTGCGGGTCGGAGTTGCCAGAGTGGTTGTGCGGTTGAAAGAATTAATGGAAATTTATGAGAATGAGCTTTGGAATCAAACGGATCGCTTTTGAGGATACAGTAAACGAGCTTTCGCTTTTTCAGACATCGTTTCGCTTTTTCAGACATCGGACAATATCTAGCTTTGTCTCCCCAAAACATCGGAGACCGCGATTATGCTTTGTTTTGTTCTTTCTGTCAAAGTGTAAGCTTTATTAAACAATGTCGGCATTAAACTATAAATATACAATGTAAAAAATAAATAAAATAAAATAAATGTTAGCGTCATAGAGTTGTCAACTCTACGATAAAAATATTTCAATCCCACTCACTTAGCGCCTTCTCGAGGATCCCTTGAAAGATTTTGAGCTCATTGAGAACGTCTTGAGAGGATCATTTTTACGTTTCTGCTCGCCAAAGTGATAATATATAACACATCAGTACAGGAACTTCAACAGGGCCTATGTATTCTTGCGAACTAGAAAATCAACGCACCCAATACAACTCACCTTTTGTCCCTGCCCTTGCCTTCCTGTCCCTCGCCGTCTATGATCCGTTTTTCTGAAGTTGATATGCCCCATATCCTGACTGTCAGTCGAGACTGCCCCTATTTGCCCAGAATCTACCACATTATCAGCACCACCCGTAGGCGGAGTAATTTTGGGCATTAAATATGACGGAAAGTGCTTCATGTGGCTCTGGACACGGGTGGGATGTAGCGGTTTGTCGTGACGGAGGAATGCGAAATCACGGGGATTGTCTTCAAAATGCGCTTTGAGGTGATCGGAATTGAGGATTTCGGTTTTGATTTCCTTGAGACGCGCTTCCCGTACCGCTGTCTTTGTCACCGCGCGCAAGGCGTCTTCAGCCCGATAGTTGAAATTTTTGAGATTCTCTTTCGTGAATAGGTATGGTTTGATCGATGCGCCACGCTCTTTGAAGGAAGATAAGTGTGAGTGGTTTATTGGAGTTAATGGAGAGAGATACACGCATTTAATCGCAGGCGAAGAGAGACGAAATGACGTGGCGTGACACTCCAACTCACCAGCTTGCTTTTTCTCGACCTTTTTAAACACTTTTTCGTCGTTCCACCCAGGAACTTTTGCATCCATCGCTTTTCCCTCCATCTCCGTCTTTGGCACAACAAAGCTGATGCTCAGACCCCTTTGCCCACCGCGCGCCGTCCGACCCACGCGATGTGTATATGATTTGGCCGACGTTGGGAAATCAAAGTTGATCACCGCGGCCACGCCTTGGAAATCGACCCCCCGCGCGACCCCATATTCTTTGTCCTGCCGTGGTCGCTTGGCTTTCTTGTGCTTATTCTGGGAATTAGACGGGAGTTCGGTTTTCCGTTTCTTATTTTTCGCGGCCTTTTCGACTCCAGAATCTTCGTCGCCCTCGTTATCGTTTCCGCCATCTTTTTCCTCCATTGGATTCTCAATCTCGGCAGCCTCATCGATAGATTCCATCTCTTCGTCCGACGAGTCCTGTTCACCTTTTATCTCCCCTTCATCCGTCGCAATGATGTAATCGTAGATACCCTTGTTGAACTCCTGGACGATGTGATACCTGTACATTATATTGAAGCGCCGATGATATTTGAATCGAACGC
Organism: Jimgerdemannia flammicorona; assembly: GCA_003990745.1. NCBI lineage: Eukaryota > Fungi > Mucoromycota > Endogonomycetes > Endogonales > Endogonaceae > Jimgerdemannia > Jimgerdemannia flammicorona. Next base: position 3,795 of record RBNI01005429.1, on the reverse strand, counting down.
CCCCAAAACCCCATCATTATAAGTAAACATCCCAGTATTAACGGAAATATTCTAACCTGGAATTTAATGGTAATTCCGAATTCAGCACACAGCTTTTGATGCCGAATTGCTCGAAGTATAGCTTGAGACGATAACAACGATCGATATCATTGACAAAGAAGAGTGCTTTTCCCTTAATGAGATGGAGCTTCAAAAGTAAGGTTGTAAGGAGGAACTTCTCTTTCTCAGAACATCTGTAGATTGGGGATTAGCGAGAATGATTAGAAGTGAGGTTTAGCGAGCGGGCAAGATTCGACAAACAAGCAAAATGTATGGTCAATTGGAGTCCAGCAGACTCACGACTCACCTTGCTACGTATTGAGTCAGTAAATCGGGTTCGTCTTTTTCTTCCTCGAGTTTTAGTAACGCAGGGTTACGTAATATCAATTGCTTCAAACTCTCGACGTCCTGATGAACGTGGCACCCAAAAGGAAAGGAAGCGAGCTTAGAATATAACCGATCACGGAAACCACTGGGAAATAGCTGCAGACATTGATACAAAGCCATACCTTCGTCAAAGTTGCAGACATCAAGAAGCTTTGAAATATTTTTGGCAGGAAGGTCAAAATCTTCCGTACGTCTTCGTCATAACCGTAGGATAGCACTAAATCTGCCTCGTCGATTACCAATGTTTCGAGTGTCTCACGGATAACGAGGTTCTATAGGTGGCATACGAGCAATTCGGTATTAACAAAATGCCTAAGAGCGGACGAAATTTTTAGGGGATGATCAATTACCTGCGCTTCTAGGTGTGCCAAAGCTCTGCTAGGAGTAGCTACTACAATGTCTGGAAAGTCGGCAAGGATGGGTCTAAAGGGTATCATCAAGCATTCGAAAAAATAGAATCAGTTCATGTAATTAAAATAGTATATAGTTATAATAAAGTTACATTGAATCCCAAACATAACCGACACTCACTGCTGCAATTGCAACGGGACGTTCGAGGCCAAATTGGCAGCCTTGACGTCCGCCGAACAATAGAGGAGCAGACTGTTGAGGTGTGACGTCACTTGCTCGGCGAGCTCGCGCGTAGGCACAAGGATGAGAGATCGGGTACCCTGTCGAGAAGGATTGGAGGCGTCCAAAGACTGTGGAGACCGAAAGCAAACGTGTAAACATTGGCGTCGCTTGGTTTCGTTCGCCACTTGCATATACTAGGAGTGCAGTGTTAAGGATAGATGGGCAAATGAAAATACCTCTTTAGCGACCAAGATCTTTTGCACAACGGGCAGACAGTAGGCAGCAGTCTTGCCACTTCCTGTTCGCGCTCTCGCTAGGATGTCTTTGCCGGATAAGGCGAGGGGAATGGCGTTGGACTGGATGAGGGTGGGGTTTGAGAAGTTGAGCTTTGCCAATGCACGAAGTAAACGAGGGTCGAGGTCGAACGCCTCGAAGGAGGAATCGGTGTCGATTAGGGTATGCTCGGCCATTAGAGGAGGTAGAGACAAATAAGCAAGGTCCCAAGGTCCCAAGGTCCAAGGGAGCATTTTTTCTTTGTGACATGTTTTCCTGGGAGGCTTGGAAATCTAATATTTTCTTGTACAGTCACATTACATAAAAGATCTTACGTTTATCCATCTGGATTCTAACTCCTATGCCTAATTAACTCAGAATCCTTCGCTCAAGGTCTACTGTTGTATTTTATTGTTCAATTGACAGTGCAAAGGGTCAATAAGAAATCCCCCCTGCAAAAATCCTAAGCTCTCAACCGATAGAGCGCGACACACCGCCAATTTACACTTAATTATTACAAAGTATATCAAATTATAGCTTGGCCTTGGGAGGCTTGGTGGCCTGGAGAACGGCGTCGAGCTTGGTGGCGAGCATCATCTGACCCTTCACCTTGAGCTTTCCACTCATGAAAGCCTTTTGGCCTGTGTAAATATGACATGACAAAGCAAAAGAGAAAAACCGATTTCAGGTCAGATAAATATTTTGAAAGAATATAAACCTCGCATGGTCATACTCATACCCCTATTTAATGAATGATGAAAAATAGGAAATCTTACCATTTAGCTTGCCGTTGCTAATATCAACGAAATCCTTGTCTGAGAGGATAATCACAATATCGGGTTTGGCTTCGCCCTTGCCGACGATGACGGTACCGGCTTTCTTGATGTCGGCGGTCCAGATCTGCTCCTTGCCCTCAGCGTTCTTGATCTGGAACTCGAAGATGCCGTTCACCTGCAAAGTAGTAATAAAGGATGTTGTTAGCGGATGGATACCAGGATATGTGTGAGGCGGAGGGCAAAGAGTTGATGGGAACTCACCTTCTTGACGAGAGCTTGCTTTTGGTCAGCAGGCTGGCTGTCAAAGCTGGATTTCATCGTAGCGAAGACCTCTGAGCTCTCAAAACCGGCAATCTTGACGTCGGACATGATTAATTCGTTTGTTGAGTGGACGGGTGGAGCGAGTGAGTGTGGGGAAGTGTGAAGAAGGAAGGGAAGTGTGAAGAAGGAAGGAAAGTATGGAGAAGGAAGGGGGGTGTGAGTTTCCAGGTTATAACGCGTTTGAGGCTCACATGGAAGCAGGCGTGCGATTGGGTCGAGGCCAACCGGGCGCGGCATGTGATTGTGGGCGGAGAGTCCGATATAATACTCTATACAGTGACTGCCATATGTGATTAATCCCAAGTGCAACCCCTTATTATCATATAATTACACTGTGACAAGCGAACGCGCGCTCGTGATTTCGGATGACCTCATCTTGCTCCGCCAGAAATCCTGTGCCATGGGCAGCTCATTCTACCTCGTAATAGTCGGCTCAAGGGACGACCCTGTCTACGAGGCCGACCTGGGCCCATCCTCGAAAGCCCCTCCCGTACCAGAAGGTACCAAGGTATATATATATATATATATATGACTGGCCTTCCTTGTTTACTCATGTCACTGACCCCCAAAACGAATACGCTTTACCTCCCGATAGAAAGAGGAGAGCAAGCACCTGAACCAATTCATAATACATTCGGCCCTTGACATTGTTGAAGAGGTGCAATGGAATACGACCGCAACGTGAGGGCTTTGTTTATTCGTTTAATTCCTTGGCAATGAGTTAGAAGAGGACACCGCCACGGGGGGCAGTGATTAAAAAGCTGATAATTTATTCCACCGTGCTCCTAACATTTCCAGATATCTCAAAGTTGTCGACAAGTTCAACGAGTTTTTGATCTCGGCCTTTGTGTCCGCTGGGAGTTAGTTGTGTTTTCCTATTGTATTCTTTACTCGACGAATTCATAATCTCAATTTAAGTATCTAATCAAGGCTCAATATTTTCTATATTCGCAGACACCAAATTCATGCTCCTCCATGACACCAAGTCCGAGGATAGCATCAAAACCTTCTTCCATGAAGTCCACGAACTGTATCTCAAGGTACATTGTTTGGCGCACCAAGCACATCTATATTGGTATTCCATATTAACGCCTTAACATTACACAGGTGCTGATGAATCCTTTCTATGAAGTCAATCATCCCATCACCAACACGCATTTTGACAGCAAGGTTCGATTGATCGCCAAGAGGCTCCTGTAATTATCCTTCCGTCGATTATCACCACGTTCGAGTTGAATAAAAACTGGAGATTGTTCAGACCATAGGTCTTGGTTAAAATTGCATTGGAGGATGGGAGAGATCCAGGACATGTATCTCGCTGACGATACTATGCCTTCTATGAAGCGTGAGAACACTTAAACGACCGAAATCTCAACTTTTTGAGGTCGAAAACGGAATAGATGAGATGAAGGTCTTTTTTTTTTTT
>RBNI01005428.1:0-12585 GCA_003990745.1 Jimgerdemannia flammicorona | reverse complement strand
CCCCTTCCCAATGAAATTCCACTCTGTCCAACACAACCCTCACTCTCCTGCCACTCTGTTCACATATCCTCGTCACCAAACCGCACTGCCTCCCTCCCAGAGGGCCCCAATCAGCCCACCATCCAGTCAACAGATCCCCCAACAACTCCTCCCACCGTACCACCTTCTCCTGCAGTCCCATCCGCCTCCCCTCCTCAAATACAAAGAGCCAATGACCCGCCAGTCCTACCCATACTGCCAACACCCAACCTACAGTGAGCCAACAATCACCCACCCACCAGCCGAGATCTCAAATTATCCCAGCGGCCCCCCACCCCAACCAACCCCTGCCCCACACCCAGTCTATCCCCGATTACTACCCAAAAGTCCCTCAATACCTCACACTCCCCAAGCCAATGTTCTGGCATCTGTACCAGACCCCCAACCTGCCCTACATTGAAACACTCCTCACACTCAAAGTATCCACCGTCCACCAGATGTCCAGTTTGGAAATTCAACATGACATTCCTCCGTAGCAACCGCCACCATATTACCCAGTATTTAGGAGGAAGCCACCGTCGCACCTCAGCACTCCAAGACCAGATACCCATCCAGTCCCACTCCTTGCCAATCCCTGCTGCCTGCCAACCACTCAGCCAAAGATCCAGGCCCAGATGCTGTTGGCACTCCACTCCATCCCCAATATCAAATGTTTCAAGTGGGGCACCCCCCTGAATTTTTGATCTTCTTTATCAACTCCCATAGCTTTCTAATGGGCTCGCTAAGAGAACCAAGAGCATCATAAACAATGAGATTCAACACATGCCCAAAACAGCATACATGAGCAAGTGGATGATGGAGATTGTCAAACAGAGTATCGTTGTTACTGACATTGTCACATATAACAGCAATGATTTAATTGTCACTAGGCAATAAATCATCTATTACCAGCTCCAGACTTTTCGCAAGATTGGCACCCATGTATATTATTTCACTGATATTCACAAAGTCTAAGATAATGTTATGCATCTTCTAATCACTGTCAATCCAATGGGCTGTTATTCCAAGGAAGGCCTTGATATTAACATCCGATGTCTAACAATTAAGTGTAAATGATACCTTTGACTTGAGCCCTGCTAGCCTTACTTTCACTTGAGTCTGCAATAGTTCGAATTCCTTTCAAATAACTTGTGAAATTGTATCAGCCAATGGAAGGGCCAGATCAGGGCATAATATATAAAGGAGATACTTGAAGCTAGTATTTTTGATAGTGGAGAATGGCTGATATCCAGTGACAATGAAGTTGGCAATTAACCAATGGAAATTTTCATCACTTAAAGTCTTACTAGTGTATTCCTATTTGTAATAATAAAATTTGATGAATTATTTTTCTAATAATATTCTAAGTACTTCCTGAATTCCATTCTATCTATACTCACAATATCATCTTTCTTAGACCAGCAAGGATTCTCAGCATGCTGGAGAGGTAAGAGTATGGCATTGTGATGCTTCCAGAGATGTTGTTTAAGATTGTTGATATTGCCATCCTTCGATATATAGCTCCAAGTCATGCAATGGTTGCAACTGATGAGCTTTCTTTGTAAATTCTATTTGAATAGAGAGATATGAGACTATATTAGAACCTCAACTACTTACAACCAACTACCCACTCTTACAACTGATGAGATCAATCACTTCTATGAATACAACCATTAGTACAATATATAAAACTACCTTTGTGGCATGATTCCACACCCAGCTATCACCAGGTTTTGTTTTTATTTTTATTCTCATACTCATTGATGATAACGAACTGGTAGAGATATCTGATATATCCTCTGATATATCCTCTGATATATCATCTGACAGTTCCAAGATTTCTCCTAAATGTACTTCTTGATCTTTAGACATTTTGAATATTTGATATGGTGAGGACTGGGAGCTTGAGTGGGAGGTCGAGAGCTGGAAAGTGGCTAGGAAGTGGTGAGCTAAGGAGTGGCAAACTGGGAAACAAGCTGGGGGGGTGAGCGGCAGGAAAAGCTAGGAACTGTGGGGCCTAGAACAAGAGCCAGGAAGCTGTGGGGCAGTAAGAGAGAGTGCAGCAAGGTGGCATATGATAGCCAATGATCAATTGTAGACAGAGGATGGATGAATAAATATGTACAGGTGGTGAACTGGTACCCATTATGTAACTGCAAACAGCAAACATACTTTAGAGATTCAGCATATTCTATGTTGAGCAAGGTTTGCAACAATGTTTGAGCAAGGTTTGTGGTGCATTTGAGTGAGATTTGCAGTGAGGTTCGAGCAAGATTTGCAAGCAAGATTAAAGCGAAATTTGTAAGTGAGATTTGCATGTAAGATTAAAGTGAGATTTGCAAGTGAGATTTGCACATAAAATTAAAGTGAGATTTGCATAAGCCAGACTTTGCAAGCCTTGTACTTACAAGCCTGGATAAGCTCAGTCACAAGCTGATATGATGTGTATATAAACTGATATCACGTGATATCAGCTATTGGCTGAGCTTGCAAGCACAAGGCTTGCAAAGCCTGGCTTATACAAATCTTACTTACAAATCTTACTTGAACCTTGCTATAAATCTCACTACAAATCTTACTCAAACATACTACAAACCTTGCTCAAATATTGTTACAAACCTCGCTCAATCAGGGCTTATGCAGAATCAGCTGAATCATGCAGAGAGAAGTGGAACACAGTGAGGAAAGCTCCAGATTGCAAGCATAAGCATAAGCATAAGCTTTGCTCCACTCAGTCTGACAAGCTGATAATAAGCTGATATTATGTGATATTAGCTATCAGCTGAGCAGAGCAAAGCTTGTGCTTGCACTTATACTTATGCTTACACTTGTAATCCAGAGCTTTCCTCACTACATTCCACTCCTCTTGCATTCAACTCCTCTTGCATTCCACTTCTCTTGCTCAACCCTCACATATTCCTCTACCTCCCTCACCCTCATTCCTCAGATTACAAACAACATGCAATTTAGAAATGGGTTTTGAAAGAGATTTCAAAGAGATTCCAAAAGAGATTTCAAAGAGATTCGGAAAGAGCTTCTGAAAGAGATTTCGGAGAGATTCTGAAAGAGCTTCTGAAAGATATTATAGCTTTTGAACATTTAAGATATCAAAAGCTTACTTTTGTCTTTTATTCTTTTTGCCTTGTCCTTTGCTTCACCTAATCCTTTACTTTGCCTCACTTAATTCACTACTATGTTGAGAAAACGTGGATATGACTGCCCAGCCAATAAGTATTTACTTGGCCCCCCCTAAGCTTGACATGCTTCAGCTCGCCATCCCAAAGCTCGGTGCCCTATAGATATCCAGCTTGCCGACACCCAGCCTGCCAAGCTTACCAACACCCAGTCTGCTGAGCTTGCTGACACCCAGCCTGCCGAGCTTACCAATACCCAGCCTGCTGAGCTTGCTGATACCCAGCCTGCCAAGCTTGCTGACACCCAGCCTGCCAAGCTTGCCAACACTCAGGTTGCTGAGCTCACCAACTTCCAGCTCACTGATCCTCAGCTCCCTGATCTCCAGCTTGACTGCCAGGTTGCCGCTGGTCCGCAAGCACAAGGTCCCCCACCAGATCCCAATAATATAGCTCGAAAAAGTTAGTTTTTTTTTTTTTTTCTTTTTAAATCAATGTCTGAATTTTTTTCCTAATAATATTTGAAATATACATATCCTCCAGCTTCTAAGCCTGGGCCAGAGTACAAATCTTGCTACAATTGCCATTTTTGTCATTATGTTTGCTCAAATACCACCTGGAAGTATTGCTAAACCAATTCCCAGATGCTCCAAACCTCACAGAGAAAAGGCCTTATAAATCAGACATTAGGCATGCTTTCGCTGTGGCCAACAAACGCATTAAGAAAGTACATGACAACCAACTGAAGCAAGAAGTCATAAGAGTAATAGAAAACTGTGCAAAAATTGTAGAATATTTATTATACCACACTGGCTTCAAGGTGAATACCAAAGTATGGAAAAAGCAAGGTTGTCTAGATAGAATTATCATCATGGATGAATACAAAAAACTACTGGCTATATTTGAATGAGTACCAGTGTAGAATGACAAAATGCTTTATATGTAACTGATAGATAGCAGGCTTGTGCATTTTGTTAAGAGAGGTGGTGGTGGAGAAGATAGAGAGGTGAGAGAGGTCAGTGTAGGTGGAGGAGTCAGCACCAGTGGAGAGGTCAGTGGGGAGGTCAGCACAGGGGAGATCAGCATGGGGGAGGTTGGCATGGGGGAGGTTGGTATGGAGGAACATGAAGAGGTCAGCATAGGGGAGGTCGGCACAGAGGAACATAGGGAGGTCAGTGTAGGAGAGGTCAGTGTGGAGGAACATGGGGAGGTCAGTGCAGAGGAACACAGGGAGGTCAGCATGGAGGAATATGGGGAGGTTGGCATGGAGGAACATGGGGAGGTCGGCGTGGAGGAACATAGGGAGGTCAGCATGGAGGATGAAATAGAGGTTGGTGCAGAGGAGGTTGGTGCAGAGGAGGATATAGAGGAGGAGGATATAGAGGAAAGCAGTTTGAAATATATGGAGGAAGATGGTTTGGAATATGAGAAGGAGGATGATCAGTTGGTTTATAGTAATGAAGAGTAAGATCTATTCACAACGGTAAGTTCTTTATTTTCCTGATTTACTTCTATTTATTTCCGATTTCATTTTGATTTCTGATTCCTAATTATGTTTCTGTTTGTTTATTCTAAATATATATCTTAGATGTGCAATATATTTTTTTTGGTACCTTATAGCTTAAAGACAGATTAAAGACAGGTCTGTGTTGGGTTAAATATGGGTCAGGGTTGGGTCATGTATATTTCTCGGGTCAGGTCACATATATTTCTTGAGTTGGGTTAAAGATGAGTTACGTATAATTCTGGGTCAGGTTAAAGATGGGTGATATATGTTTCCAGGTCAGATTAAAGATAGGTGACATATAATTTTAGATCAGGTTAAAGATAGGTGACATATTATTCCGGATCGGGTTAAAGATGGTGATGTATTATTCTAGGTCAGGTTAAAGACATGTGATGTATAATTCTGGGTCAGGTTAAAGATGGGTGACATATAATTCTGGGTCAGGCTAAATATGTACATGGGTTGGCTTGAGTTGTGATGTACTATCTGTAGTAGAGAGAGGTCTTGGTAGGGATGTGACAATATCTGTCAGAAGTAATCTACTTAGTAGCTGCTTCTCTTACAGCAGGGGGTGTGATATAATCTAGAAAATCCTGGGTGGCTACAGCAGTAGATTCTGGGGTCCTAGTGATTTCAATATGGCCACAGAGAAGCTTGTAGAACCTATGGTGGCTGACTATATTCCTAAGTCCTGGGTAGTAAGTCCTAAAGACCTGGTATAGATCCTTGTAAGCCTGGCCAATTACAAGCTGGTGGGTTCTTGGGTCTGTGGTTTCCTAGTATCACTTGGTCCTAATGGCAAGGGCTTCTCTAGCTCTGGTTTGGGAGTTTGATCCTAGGGAATCCATAGTTAGTTCTGGGGGTTACTCCTGTCTAAGATTGGTCTTATTCTAATTTCAGGAGTGTGTTCTTGGTACCTTCTTGGCTTGGTAATCCACTGCTACCAAGTTGTAATAACTCTTATTTCTATCCCTCTCTAATCCTTTGAATACTTAGAGAAATAAGGTATTACTTAGGGACTTAGTATATAATATATACTAAGAAGCCTTCAGTTTGGGGAAGTGCTCACTTAAAAGTAGTTGTAACAGTAGTGTCTTATCTTTCAAAGGTCTTTCTGGTTTGTCCTATCTTTCAAGAGTCTTATTATTTGCTATGTACAGACTGAATTCACCTTAGAATTCAGATTCAATAAGTTTACTTAAGTCTTTGGGGATTTTTATACTGGTCTCAGTTCTGGCAGAAGTTAGCTAGGCTTCTGGAGTTTATTCAGAAATACTAGAGTCACTTAGATATCATTACTAAGACTCAGGGGAATGTATGTATGTAGGGGGGACTTGATTTATGTATCAAGGACTGAACTAAAACTGCTTTATTTTGGATGGAAACTGGGGGGGTATTTATATAAGTTGGTCCATGATTTCTGACTAAGTATGAGTGACTAATTTGGTAACTATAATGAGGTTTATGATCATGACCTTTGTTAGATAGTTTGTAGTAAAAAACACTTTGTGATCAGGACCTCAATTACTAGGTAATGATCAGCTGCTGTGGCAATAGTTGCTGTGGCACTGATTGTCAGGAATAAACTAAATATTATTTTTCATATTCATTTATTTATCATTCATATATCATACTCAATTGTATGATATCATTGCTTGCCAGATCATGTGATCACTTATCTCATCACATCTTGTCTGTTCATTCTATTACACCTAGTGACCTGACTGATAGTATAATGGGCCTGGTAGTGGCTCCATTACTCAAGAAGTTAATCTTGGAGTTTATGGTTACCTTGTGCTTCTAGAGCTTGATGATGATGGCAAAGATGGTTTTGGAGCTGATTACTAAGCAGATGAATGGTACAGCATCTGTTAAGTTCCTGAGAGGCCTGGAAGGAGTAGAGATGGACTCTGAGTAAAGGCTTGGCCAACATCTCTCTCTGGTACCACTTGGGTTACACAACCTTTGGAAAGCAACTACAACATCATTTTTGGAGAAAAGAGACTAGCAACATGGCAACCAATAGGTAATTTGAGATGTGTACTGGGTAGGATGACCTGAGCGCATTCAACTGGCAGCAGGTAGAGAGAGGCCCTGGCCTGGAGGGAGATATGAGGGGGCTGCTGGTAGGTGGATGCAGAAGGAGAGGAGGCAGTAGTGGAGGACAGGGATCTGGGAGAGTGAGCTTTGGGGAGACAGTAAAGGGGAGACAGCAGATGTCAGGGCTGGGGGGTTGGCTGAGGAAAGGCAAGGAAACAGAGAAGGCGGCAGTACAGAGGGGAGTAGCCCTTGGCAGGGAGAGAGGTGGGGCGAGTGGTGTAGCAGCTGAGGGGGGCGTGACAGCTGATGGAGATAGGACTACCAATCTGGAAAAAAATCCAGATGTGATGACTGATGGTATGGCTGAGTGACTGGGGCTTGGAAGACAAGAAGATTTGGCAGATGGTGTGATAGGCCTGGCAGTGGCACCATTACTCAAGAAATTGATCTCAGTATACATGGTAACACTGTGCTTCCGGGGCCTAGCAGTGATGGCAAAAATAGTGCTGGGACTTATTGCTAAGCAGGTGGCTGGAGCAGCATCTGTAAAGTTTCAGAAGGGACTGGAGGGAGTAGAGGTGGGCTTTGAGGAGGCTGAGCTTTTGGAGGAAGCACTGAAGGTTGGATTGATAGTTGGGGAGATATGTATTCCAATAGCACACTGCTTGAAATAGGATCCCAGGGTGGTCCAACTGCTGGTGAAAGGGGTGCCCACAGTGATGGCAGTGGAGATGAGAAGGAGAGTTGAGGAGGTCATGGCAGAGTATAGAGAGGTGGTAGGTATAGGATTCAGAGTCTGGGAGGGGATCTCACTCAGGACTGGGGATATAAATATGAGGATTCAGCTGGCAGGAAAGGAAGCCACCAGGAAGATAAGGGACTGGCCTTCAGGGATAGTCTGGGGGGCAATCTTGTGCAAGGTAATGAGGGTGAAGGGGAGTGAGGAGGAGGAAGAGGACTTATTAGAAGTATTGGAAGAGTTGAGTGGTGCTGTAAAGCAGTAGGTGAAGGCTTGGAAGGCCTTTGAGGAGGTGAAGCACTTGGAGATAGTGGAGGAGAGGTGGATTCGAGTGAGCAAGGTGCAGTGGGAACAAGATCAGGGATGTAGGAAACAGAAAGAACTGCTGGCAATGATGGCAGATAGGTCCCCAAAGGATGCAAGAGGAATGGGGGGTGCAGGGGGTGCCAAAGTGAGTGTCTGGGCAGGTGAGGGTAGTGGGAGTGCTGGGAAGGGGGCCAGTGAAAACAGGGAGATGAGTGGCAATAATCCATATGCTGATGGTACACTTGAGGTTTGGGAGGAGATGTGGGAGGACTCCCCAACCCCTACTCATCTTATTAGGCAAGGCCCAGCTTCCCAGAGCAGGGTGGTGAAGGATGTGCCAATGTGAGGGGTCCAGTGGGTGCAATTTGGAGTTCCAGAGGTGGCGAAAGGGGGACAAGTGGTGACTGCTGGTGAGGAGGAACTGGTGGACATCCCAGAGGAGTGGAATGAGGCTACAAGTACTGGGGCTGACACCACAATACTGGATGGTGAGAGGCTGGCGACCCCTGGAGGAAAGAAGGTAGGGAACCTACTTTGAATATACAGGATGATGAACAACCTGGTGGCCAAGGAGCTGGGAGAGGTGGATTTGAGGGTAATGAGTGATGAGCATTGGATGCAGATCCTGCAGGGGGATGGGGTGGTGATGACATTGAAGGCAGAAATTCTTGCAGTATATCTGGAGAAGAAAGGCTATAAGGTAGATAAGGAGCAAGAGATAGAGTTGGTGGGAGTCACTGGAGAGAGGGCTGAATACTGCTAGACCAAGTATCATAGATTGCAGCTCTGGCAGAAAGCCTGCCTGGAGTACCAAGAGGAATTTGAGGAGAAGGCAGAAGGGGAGATGAATGAGCTATTGGCTGGATTGGAGGCTCAGAGGGCTGAAGAGGAAGCAGTGACTGCAGAACATAATCTAGACTTAGTGCAGAAGGAAATGAACATAGAGCAGTAGGGAAGGACTTGATAACACACCATACTTCACTATGAATAGTACAACTAACATTTTTTCTTTGAACATGAATGGGTTACAGAGTGCTTATCAATGCAAGAATATTTTTACTTGGCTGAAGAGATTGGAGACCGATCTTTTCCTTTTGCAGGATATCAGGTGTGAGGATGATTTGGATAGACTGGAATAGATGAAGGAATGGGGAGGTGAGGCAGTTTTGAAGGGCAAGGTTAGGATTCTGGTACAGAAAGGCAGAGGGGAGATACAGGATATGCAGAGCTGTGGGGATAGGTTGGTCTGAGGAGAGTAGATATGCACAGGTTGGGAGTCAGTCATGGTGGGCTCCTGCTACTGCTCTACTGTATGGGGTGAGTGTGTAGATTGGGTGAAGGGCCTACAGGAGAGTGGGATTCTTGTGGAGATTGGGATGGATATGCTCAGTGGGGACTTCAATATGGTCCAGGATGTATTAATGGATAGAACAGATGGCAGACAGAGAGCTGAGGGTCAGAGTGGAGGACTAGCAGCATGGGAGGAAGTAGAAAGGCTGAGTACTCTAGTAGATGTGGGTAGAGAATGTTGGGGGGATAGGAGGGTATACACACACTGGGCGGGGGGCCTAGAGATAAGAATTGATTAGATTTTGACAGCCAGCTACTGGGGCTTGGATATTTGGAAGTCACTGGAGGTGGAATGGTGTCCTTGGTCAGATCATTGGAGGCTTTTAGGCCAGGGGCATTTTGGGAGGAGTGGGGATGGGCCTGGACATTAGCATCTCAATTCCTCCTTATTAGATGATAAGATCTGGTAGGATGAGTGGGCTGAGGACATTCAACTGTGAGTGGAGTGCTGGAGGCAGAAAGGTGCCCCAGTTGGTATTCAGTAGATGAGGATAAAAGAGATGGCCAGGATCTACTGGAGTGAGGCTGGCAAGGAGGCTGGGAAACAGAGGAGGTGCCAGGTGAGATGGGTTTCTAGTAGACTATCTAGACTCTTGGAGGACTGGGTGAGACTGGCGACATTAGAGGGAGAGGAGGATTGGAGATTGAGAAGGGCAAAAATGGAGGTCAATGAACTACAACAGGTGTTGCAGAATGAGGAAGAGGTAAGGGTGCAGGGTTTGCAGCATGGCTTTGTTGGCAGGGGTTGGAGGAAGGGGAGAGACCCTCAATGTATCTCACTAGAGCTCTTCAGGCGAGAAGGGTGCAACAAAGGTGAGAGGGGGTGCTTAATGCTGATGGTATATTGATGCATAGTATACAAGACATTCTTGGATTGTTAAAGGAGTATTGGAGTGGATTGTGGAGTGAGGAGGAGGGTGGGGCTGATGCTGAAGCTATTGACCAAGTATTGGAGGATTAGCACCCTATACAAGTAGATAGGCTGGGTAAATTGGCTTTGTCAGTATAAGAGGAGGAGATCCACCAGGTTCTTGCTGTGACAATACTGAGTACAGCACCTGGGGAGGATGGTCTGCCCTGGGACTTCTGAAAGAAGATGGTGGGAGTTTCAGGAGTACTGGGTGAGATGACGGCACTGTGTGATTGGATTCTACAGATGGGGAGATGGGTGGGGGAACAGGATCTGGGGCTGGTGACATTGCTTTATAAGAACAAACGAAGGTGAGAGAACTGGAAGAACTGGAGGCTGATTATGTTACCAGAGATGGACAGAAAGTTGGTTATCAAGGTAGTGATCACAAGACTACAAAAGGTGGTTCAGCAAGTCTTGGGTGTTGAGCAGAGGGGCTTTGTAGGAGGCTGGCTCAATAGGAATGGCACAGTCTGGGTTCATGGAGTTATTGAAGGGGTGCGAGCCAGTGGACTGGATGGGTGACTGGTCTTTCTAGACCAGGAGAAGGCTTATGACTGGGTGCAGTGGGTCTGGCTGGCAAAAGTATTGGATAGGATTGGGGTCCTGTACCAGTTCTAGTTAGCAATGATCAGCCTACTGGAAGGAAGTAGGGCTGCACTCATGTGTAATGGGCACAGAGGGGTAGCATTTCCCCTGGGTAGGGGGGTGTCTCAGGGGGACCTACTGTCCCCCATTTTGTATGCTCTTTCCCTAGAGCCCTTAATAGACAGAATCAGACAGAAGATAGTGGGGCTCTCTATCTTTGGTATAGGGTAGAAAGTAGGGGTCTATGCAGATGACATAGTGGTCAGCCTGGGATCAATTGTGGATGTTGAGGAGCTCAAGGAAACAGTGGAGTGAAATGAGGAGAACTTGGAGACTAAGCTCAATTGGCATAAGTGTGAAACAATGGTATTAGGCAATGGTCTGGTGGGAGGGGAGATTATTGGAACCATAGTCCCTGCTAGTGAGGCAGTGTAGTACTTGGGTATTTATCTGTCAGTATATGGGTTGATCTTACTCAGACTTTGATGGGAGCAGTAGATTGGAATCTGAGTGGAGGCCCTGTGGAGTTGGGGGGGTCACCAATTGTCTCTGGCAGGGCATGTTTTAATTCTGAATGTCTATTGGCTGCTGAAGTTGTGGTATCTGGCTTATCATCTGGACTTCCAGCTTGGGTGATGAAGCAATTGATGAAGCTGGCCAAGAGGTGGATCTGGGCTGGAAGATGGAGTCAGATCAGCTGGGAGGTCTTATCCTTACTGGTGGCAAGTGGTGGACTTGGGCTGGTTGACTTTCCTAAGAGGCTGCACTGCTTGAGAGCATGGTGGCTGAAGAGAGCAGTGGAGTTGAGAGGGGGAGGTTGGGTCCCCCTATTGCAGAAAGTCTAGGAGATAAGGTCCTCACCAAGAGGTTCAACTGGCAATCTCCTAGCATTTGTTGGCCTTTGGAACATTAAACAATTATGATACAGAGGCTTCTGGTGGTGGGTGGCAGAGGGAGTGCACCATATTGGAATTCGGTAGCAAGAAAATAAAGGGGGAGACAGCTTGGGACCCAGCAATGTGGAGATGGGACCAAGTATTGCTGGGCAGCATTCCCTTAATTGAGTTTGACATTAGTAATGGGATAGAATGCCAATAGGGACCTGGCCAGGATCTGTGGCCTAGTAGTTGGCAAGAAGTAGGAATCGGCAAGGAGTGGGACTGGTATAGCATTTGGGCCTGGAGTGCTGAGATGAGGAGATGGATGCAGCTGAAGTACTGAGTGGCCTAGTGGTGCATGCTGAGGTGGAATGTAATACTCAACTTCCACTCGGGTCATCTTATCAAGGGAGGTTTCTTTGACTATAAAGAGTGTTATAATGTAGGGCAGGAAGGGGAATATATGCAGACACCTGAACATTGGCTAGGAGAGTGTGAGGTACTTAGTAACTTTTGGCAGACTGTTGGAGATCATTTGGGGGTAATGTGTAGAGGAGTTGGCATATGGGAGTGGTGGGAGGATCTGAGGGATAGATTGGTAGAGGGGGTGGGGAAGGAATGGCTTACACTAGGCTGGGCTTTGGCCATTTGGGTGGGGCTGGCCAGTTACTGGTTATTTGTTTTTGAGGATGGGAGGAGACTAGGCTTCAAGGTCTGGCTATTGTAGTGGTGTAGCCTTATAGAAGACACCTTGACAGGATGGTGACTTAGTTGAGGATTGCAGGGGGGTCGAAGGTACTATTTGGTGGAGAAAATCTGTGGATAGAGTGGGGAGAGGGTTGGAGTCATGGGTGAGAGAGTGGTCTTTATTCATGAGAGTGTGCGGAGTGGCTCCCCTATGGGGATTGAGTAGTGGAAGGATATGTACAGTATGTTCCAAAACTGAACCAATGTTTTATTAAATTTTATATTTTAATTATTTAAATAAAAATACTCTAAATAAATATATTTTATATTATAATATATTATAGTTTTATATTAGAGATATTTAAAATTATTAAATTTATTATTTTTAAATTTTTATTTTATCTTTAAAAAAAAATCTAAAAAATAAAATT
>RBNI01005427.1:0-12589 GCA_003990745.1 Jimgerdemannia flammicorona | reverse complement strand
AAAAAAAAAAAAAAGAAGTTAGTAAAGTATATAATCCTCAATCAGACTTATCACTAGAAGATCTGACCCAATGATGAACCAGAATCAGATCAACTAGATCAACTAGATAATACAGATTGCTCTATCAGAAACTTCAATAAGCATGTATAAGAATTAGAAGATTTTAATATAATCCTAATTTCTCTCAGAAGCTCTATTAGTCTCTACTATTGAATTACTATCAGGACCAGTAACCATAGAACCAGAAGGGCTAGGAATAGTCTCTTCAAGTATACTCAGACCTGCTACACTTTGCTCAAGATCAATAATACTATTTTCAGAATACTTAAGTATTCTAAGCTTTAGCAATAACTTAGAAAGTAAATCAGAACTAGAAAACAGTAATGACAAAATAGTTATCTCAATACTAACTTTTGCAAGATACTCAGAAAAAGACCCAAAAGATTCTTTAATGAAATTGAAGAAATTATAGCTCTAAAGATCTCTCTGCTCAGAGAAAAGTCATTATTTATAAGACTTAACTCAGAGAACCAGCTAAGAGAATTTTTAACCAAGTAGCAAGTAATATACATTCAGGTCTTAGAGCAGCTATCTATATGGCAGAAGAAAAATATAGAGTTATAATCTACTGACTTATTAAAAAATAAATAAAAAAGTATATTAATATTATTGTAAGCTTTTCTTACTTTATATATAGATAATAGTAATTTTGTAATTCTATAGAATAAAAGGATTCAGCAGATAAGAATTCTAGTAGATTTCTTATAGTTGAATAGCTATTTGAGAGCAGTATAGTCAGTTATCAGAGTGAATTTTTTTCTAATAAGATAGTGTTTAAATAGAGAAACTGTCCATATGACTATAAGATATTTCAGTTTGGTACTACTATAATTGACTTGCTGCTGATTGATAGCTTAGCTTATAAAAGCTATTATATAGTACTACTGATCAAGTCCTTTTTGGACTAAGACTGCTCTAAGGCTATCTCTATATATAAGATGAATGGCTTCTATAGATTGGGTTATATAAGAATTGATATATAGTCATATAGTACTTGAGTTCTCTAAAGGCTAGTTTTTATAGTTCTATCTATTTATATAGTACTTTTTGAGAAGAGTTTGAATAGAGGCTGTAATTTGGGCAAAGTTCTTGATAAATCTTCTATAGTAGGATATTAGTATCAGAAATAATAGTATTTCCTTTTAAGTCTTGGATACTGGTCATTTATTGATCTTCTCAGTTTTCTTTAGATCTGTGTAGGTTCTTTCTTTTGAAACTATAAATTAAAGAAATTCAGTTTCTGTTTTTTAAAGTAGTATTTTTTGATATTTTATCTCAGATAGTTCTTATAGATAAATTGGAAGAATTCTTTTAGGTAGTAAAGGTGTTCTTTGAAATTTGCTAGATAGATATTGGAATCATCTATATTGTAACATGCCTGGCTCAATGGAGGCAAATTACAAGGTTGGGGGTTGATATAGTTTGGCTTGAGCCCTCAGTTACTTTGTCAAAAAGCAACAAAATGTTCTATAATTCCTGAAGTCCTTGGTATTTAATGGTATAATAGTCAAAGCTGGATATCTGCGAGCGATTCTGGCGATTTCCTTATTGGGATGGTTCTCTGGGTGTAGTGGTGATTTGTGCGTGGGTTACAGTCTGGCAATTTAGCGGTTTTCTTATGCGATTTCTGCGTGACAATCTCTGTGTAGCGCGGCGATCTCTGTGTAGCGCGACAATCGCGATTTCTGGGTGATAGTGCGATTTGGCAGATAACTCGATTTGGGTGCAGATTTACTGGGAATAGAGGATGGCATGGATTCTTCCTGAATCAGCTCACTGGAAATAATACTGGTGGCGGATTCTTGGCAAGTTACGTCAAAGACTGGCTTTGTTTGCGCGAACGTATCACTGCAAAGTTGCGTCAAGAGACTGGCTTGTGGCAAGAATAGTGGACTTTCTGGGAATGTGGGTTTCTTTTCAAAAGGCAGTGAAGTTCTTCCTTGAACTTGGTGGTTTCTTCAGGCTTATCTGGCAAGTGAACCAAAACGTAGCAGACTTCTCTTGAAAATGGCAGCTTATTCCTTAAGTGGCGAATTACTCAAATGGTGGTGAAGTTCTTCCTTGAACTTGGTGGCAAATCTTCAGGCTTATCTGGCAAGCAAACCAAGGCTTTGTATTAGAAAGTGGACTGGAGTGGAAATAAGGGGACCAATGCAAGGCTTCTTTAGTTTGTACTTCAATTCAGACTGAGGTTTATTTACTCTTGTCTCTGAGGTATTTTATACAGTTGTGGTTACTACTGGTTACTATATTGCTAACTATAGATTGCTAACTATGGTAAGTGTTCCTTGAGGGTACAGTGTACCTTGAGGGGACAGTATATCTTGAGGGTATGGTATATCTTAAGGGTACAGATAAACATACTGTTTCTGGTATCTCTGGCTAAATATACAGGTTGGCACAGTAAAGCAGTCTTGGTTGCTTAGTGTAATAGATATAGTATGTGGCTAATTTATGATTTCAGTAGTACAATTCTGTTGCTCATTACATTAGCTCCTACTAAAGGATGGTCTGTCCTCAGACAATCCTTTAGTCATCATTCCAACATACATAAGCATCTTCAGCATCAATATCTGAACTAGTATCTTTATTTGGATCAGAGTCACTCTATTCAATAGGTTCTTCTTCTTCCTTTGGAAACAGGATCTCAATATGGTTGATAATGCTTCAGTAGGTAGCAGGGTTCATACTTTAAATATCATTCAGGAGGAATTATATCTGTATCAATACTGGGACATTTTATTTGTAGATTGTGTATAATCTGTCTACAGCAGTGGTATTTTTCTGAGTGAGGCCAGTGGAGTTTCTGATGTAGGTCAGGTCTACTGCTGAGAGGTTCTGCAACTGTACTCTAATTGCATAGTAGGCCTACAGCTAGTGGACTTATAGTAAATATCTGGTCAAGGTGAGGTTCTCTTGATGGGTCTGGATTTGCTAAAGGGAGTTTTCATTAGCTTGTTGAAATTGTGGAAGGGAAACTGAGAGTAATTGAAATGATCTCAGAACAAGGGTCTGGAGGTACTGGTCAATTGTCTGATTCATAATGAGAGAGATATATCTTGAGGCAGTTGATGTGTACTGGTATCCTGAGGGTCTGTCCATCTATGCTTCTTAAATAGATGTTGGTTCCTCTGATGTTGTGTACAAGATAGGATTCTTCTCATTTGTGCTCCAGTTTGGTAGCAAAATTTGTTTCAATCATGCTTCTCCAAACTAGTACTTGATCTCCAATCTTGATCTCCTGATTCTTCTGCTTCTGGTCATAGTACTTCTTTTGTCTTTCTTAGACTTTAATAATCTGAACTCAGGTCTGATTATGTAACTGTTTTGCCTTCTTGAGAAGGTCTCTGAGATTCTCATAGTCAGTAGTTCTGATTCTCTTGGCAAACATCATTTCAAATGACTTTTGTTTGGTAGAGGCAGCAGGAGTGTTCTGAATTTCCCATAGGATCTCAGGTAAGCAGAGGTCCCAGTTGGTAGAATTGACTCAGGCACATTCTTTCTTGATAGTCTGGTTCATTCTTTCTGTCATATCATTGGTCTGAGGGTGGTATAATATGGTCTGTTTGAGGTGGATCTTGTGAATTTGAGTATAACTTGTAATTATGTTATTGATGAATTCTGTGTCTCAGTCAGAGATGAGTTCTTCTGGAGGTCCATATCTGAGTGTGAGTCTATGGAAAAGACCTACAATGGTTAAGGCATCTGTGATTTCCATTGAGAAAGCCTTGGGCCACTTGGCTAGATATTCTACAAATATAAGAATGTACTTGTTTCTTCTTAGTGTAACTGGTAGGGGTCCAATGATATCTACTCCTCATCTCTGAAAGATGTTGTCTGACAGTATGAATGATTGTAGTGGTGCTTGGTAGTTTTTCATTCCTTGGTACTTCTGGCAGAGGTCACATTTCTTGAGTATGTCCTGAACTTGTATTCTGAGATTGGGCCAATGTTGGTGTGTCGTTTGCAACTTTTTTTCTATGTTTGCTTGTCCTTGGTGGGCTTTCTGGTGTTCTTTTTGGATGAGATCTTCTTATGCCTTGATGGTCTGAGGAGCTTCCTTTAGGGTGTAGTTTCTTGGGACACCCTTCTTCTGATTCATTGGGGCTGGTGGGAAAGTATATCAACATTGTTGTGAGCTTTTCCTACTTTGTGGATGATGGTGATTTTGTAATCCTGAAGGATAAGGATCCAGCAGGCTAGGATTCTGGTAGATTTCTTATAGTTGAATAGCCATTTGAGAGCCACATGGTCTGTGATCAGAGTGAATCTTTTTCTGATGAGATAATGCTTAAACAGGATGACCACCCATATGACTGCAAGGTATTTCAGTTTGGTGCTACCATAGTTTATCTGCTGCTGATTGGTAGCTCAGCTTACATAAGCTATTATATGATATTGTTGCTCAGATACTTCTTGGACTAGAACTGCTCCTAGGCCATCTTTGAAAGCATCTGTATATAAGATGAATGGCTTCTGTAGATTGGGGTGCACAAGGATTAGTACTGTAGTTATACAGTTCTTGAGTTCTTTAAAGGCTTTCTCTTGTAATTTTGTCTATTTGAATAGTACTTCTTTCTTGAGAAGGACTCAGATTGGGGTAGCAATTTGGGCAAAGTCCTTGATAAATCTTCTGTAGTAGAATACTAGCATCAGAAATGATAGTATTTCCTTTGGGGTCTTGGGTACTGGCCAATTGTGTGATATTCTCAGTTTTCTTTAGATCTGTATGAGTTCCTTCTTTTGAAACTATGAATCTAAGGAATTTAAGTTTCTGTTTCCCAAAATAGCATTTCTTGGCATTGAGTCTCAGGTGATTCTTGTGAGTGAGCTTGAAGAATTCCTCCAGATAGTACAGGTGTTCTTCAAAATTTGCTGAATAGATGTTAAAATCATCTATATATACAATCAGCCAGTGATAAATCAAGGGGGCATAAACTGAATTCATCATCCTCTGAAAGGTAGGGAGTATATTGCAAAGTCCAAAGGGCATTCAGAGGTATTTAAACAGTTTTCCTAGAGCAAGAAAGGCTGTCTTTTGAATGTCTTTGGAGTCTATAGAGATCTCATAGAATCCTGTAAAAAGGTCTATACTGCTAAAGTATCTGGCATCTTGTAACTAATCTAAAAGATCATCAATTCTGGACAAAGAATAGGCATCCTTTTCAGTGACTGAATTGAGTTTTCTGTAGTCTATGCAGAGTCTCTATCCTCCTTTCTTTGGTACAATAAGTATAGGGCTGGCCCAAGGGCTAGTTGAGGGTCAGGTGACTCCATTGTCTAAGAGTTCCTGAATGTACTCCTTTTCAAATGTTTTTAAGTAATGGGGTGTTCTATAGGGTTTCTGCTGGATGGGTGTTGCATTTCCTGTAGTTATGCTGTGGTGATATGATGGGTTATATGGCAGATTGCTATAATCAGTAGTAAAGATATCTTGATATTTGTAGAGGAGTTCTACTAGTTGTTGCTATTGTTGGGGTGTCAATTCTTCTCCAATGTTGGTGGAAGGCTTTACTGTCTCCTGGGTTACAGAGGGGTCTTTCCTTTCTTCTGAGACCTTTTGCCATTTCCCAATAAGTTTAGTTCATAAACTTCTCTATGAGTTTGGTTGAGAAAAGACATCAGATGTCCTATGATGGTTCCTTTTGGCAAGATGATGGTTTTCCAATTTTGGTTGGTTGCTTGGAAATGTACTGGATTTATCTTGTCAGGGAATGTGTGTCCTTCTATGTCCAAGTATGGGATATCTTCATTGGGTCATCTCTTTCCAGTACCATTCAGGTTATACAACCTTTGGAGAGCACTTACAACATCGTTTTTGGAGAAAAGAGACTAACAACATAGTGACTGACAGGCAACCTGAGGTGTGTACTGGGCAGGGTAGCCCAAGTGCTTTCGACTGGCAGCAGGTGGGGAGGGGTCCAGGCCTGGGGGGGGATATGAGGGGACTGCTGGCCGGTAGACATGGAAGGGGTGGAGGAGGTGGCAGAGGCTCAGGATCTGGGAGGGCGAGCTTTGTGGAGATGGTAAAGGGGAGACAGCCGGCTTCAGGGCTGGAGGGCTGGCTGAGGAGGGGCAAGGAGACTGAGAAGGTGACAGTGCAGGGGGGAGCAGCCCTTGAAAGGGAGGGCAGTGGAGCTGGGGGAGTAGCGGCTGGGGGGAGTGTGACTGCTGATGGCGAGGGGACTGTCAATCTGGAAAAAAATCCAGATATGATGGCTGATGGTGAGGCTGAGCGGCTGAGGCTTAGATGACAAGGAGACTTGGTGGATGGTGTGACAGGTCTGGTGGTGGCCCCGTTACTCAAAAAATTGATCTTGGTGTTTGCAGTTACACTGTGCTTCTGGGACCTAGCAGTGACGGTGAAAATGGTACTGAGGCTTATCACTAAGCAGGTGGTAGGAGCTGCATCTGTGAAGTTTTTGAAGAGACTGGAGGAAGTGGAGGTGGGTTTTGAGGAGGTGGCACTATTGGAAGAGGCACTGAAGGTTGGATTGGTAGTTGGCGAGGTGTGTGTTCCAATGGTGCGTTGTCTAAAGTGGGATCCCAGGGTGGTCCAACTGCTGGTTAAAGGAGTGCCAATGGTGACGGCAATGGAGATGAGAAAGAGGGTTGAAGACTTCATGGCAGAATATGGAGAGGTAGTGGATATCGGATTCAGGGTCTGGAAAGGGACCTCACTCAGGACTGGTGACATGGATGTGAGGATTCAGCTGGCTAGGAAGGAAGCTACTGGGAAGGTGAGGGACTGGCCTTCAGCAATGGTCTGGGGAGCAATTTTGTATAAGGTGACGAGGGTAAAGGGAAGTGAGGAGGAGGAGGAGGAGGATTTATTGGAAGTGCTAGAAGAGTTGGATAGTGCTGTAGAGAGGTGAGCAAAGGCTTGGGCAGCTCTTGTGGAGTCGACACACTTGGAGGTGGTGGATGGAAAGCAGATTCGAGTGACCAAGGAGCAGTGGGAAAGGGCTCAGGGGTGTAAGAGACAGAAAGAGCTACTGGCCAAGCTGGATAACAGACCACTGGGGAATATGAGCAAGGTGAAGGGTACTGGGGGAGCTGAAGCAAGTGTCTGGGCTGGTGAGGGGGAGGGGAGGGACAAGAAGGAGGCAGGAGAGGACAAGAAGAAGACTAGTAAGGATCTATATGCTGATGGCATGCTAGAGGTTTGGGAAGAGGACTGGGAGGGCTCCCCTACCCCTACCCCTCTTATCAGGCATGGCCCGACTTCTCAAAGCAGAGTGGTAGAAGATGTGCCAATGTGAGGGGCCCAGAAGGTGCAATTTGGAGTTCTGGAGGTGGTGTATGGAGGACAGGTGGTAGCGGCTGGTGAGGAGGAACTAGTGGATGTCCTGGAGGCATGAGATGAGTCTGCAAGTGATGGAGCTGACACCACAATATTGGAGGGAGGGAGGCTGGTGACTCCGGGGGGGAAGGAGGTGGGGAACTTACTTTGGATATGTTGGATGATGAATAACCTGGTGGCAGAAGAGTTGGGGGAGGTGGACTTGCGAGTGATGAGTGATGAGCACTGGGCAGGGATACTGCAGGGGGATGGAGTAATGAAGGCATTGAAGGCAGAAATTCTTGCAGTGTACCTAGAGGAGGAAGGGTATGAGGTGGATAAGGAGAGGGAGGCAGAGTTGGCAGACATTGCTGGAGAGAGGGCTGAATACTGCTAGAACAAGTATCATGGACTGCAGCTCTGGCAGGAAGTATGCATTGAATACCAAGAGGAGTTTGAGGAGAAAGCGGATAGAGAAATGAATGAACTGCTGGCTGGATTGGAGGCTCAGAGGGCAGAAGAGGAGGAGGTGGCTGCGGAACACAATCTGGACACAGTGCAGGAGGAGATGAGCATGGAGCAGTAGAGATCGATTGCCAACATAACATATTTCATTATGAACAGTATAACCAACATTTTTTCTTTGAATGTGAATGGGTTATGGGATGCTGCTTGATGTAGGAACATTTTTACTTGGATGAAGAGATTGGAGGCTGATCTCTTCCTCTTGTAGGATGTTAGGTGTGAGGATGATTCTGATAAGATGGAGTGGACAAAGGAATGGGGAGGTGTGGCGATTTGGAAGGACAAGGTTGAGATTTTGGTTCGGAAAGGTAGAGGGGAGATATAGGATATAAGGAGTTGGGGAGAGAGACTGGTCTGGGGGGAGTGGATTCGTACAGGCTGGGAGCCAGTTATAGTTAGCCCCTGCTACTGTCCTGCAGTACGGGGTGAGCAGGTAGATTGGGTGAAAGGTTTACTGGAGAGTGGGAGCCTTGTAGAGACAGGGGTGGACATGCTTGGGGGAGATTTCAATATGGTTCGGGACATGCTATTGGATAGAACAGATGGAGGGCAAGGTGCTGAGAGCAGGAGTGGAGGACTGGTGGCATGGGAGGAGGTCGAAAGACTAGGTGCACTGGTAGATGCTGGTAGGGAGTGCTGGGGGAATAGGAGAGTTTATATGCATTGGGCAGGGGGTCTGGGGACAAGAATCGATTGGATTCTGACAGCCAGCTGCTGGGGCCTAGATGTTTGGAAGTCACTGGAGGTGGAATGGTGTCTATGGTCGGATTACTGGGGGCTTTTGGGACAGGGGTGCTTTGGGGGAAGTGGGAATGGGCCTGGACATTGGCACCTCAATTCCTCTTTGTTAGATGACAAGATCCAGTGGGATGAGTGGACTAAGGACATTCAGCTGAGAGCAGAGAACTGGCGGCAAGAAGGTGCCTCAGTTGGGGTTCAGTGGATAAGGATGAAGGAGATGGCCAAGATTTACTGGAGTGAGGCTGGCAAGGAGGCAGAGAAGCAGAGGAGGCATAGAGTGCATTGGGCTTCTACTAGATTGACTAGGCTCTTGGAGGAGTGGGCGAGGTTGAAGATGTTGGAGGGAGAGGAAGATTGGAGGTTAATGAGGGCAAAAACGGAGATTGGGGAACTACAACAGGTGCTGAGGGAAGAGGAAGAGGCAAGGGTACAGAGCTTGGCAGCACGGCTCCACTGGCAGGATCTGGAGGAGGGAGAGAGGCCTTCTAAGTTTCTTACAAGGGCTCTCAGGGCAAGGTGGGTGGGAAGAGGTATTGGACTCAGATGGTACTCTGGTGCATGGCATACAGGACATTCTTGGATTGCTGAAGGAGAGATGGAGTGGATTGTAGAGTGAGGAGGAGGGTGGGGCAGATGCTGAGACTATTGACTGAACATTGGAGGATTGGCACCCACCACAAGTTGAGGGGCTAGGGGACCTGGTGATGCCTGTACAGGAAATTGAGATCCACCAGGTTCTTGCTGCAACAATGCCAGATACAGCACCTGGAGAGGATGGTCTGCCCTGGGACTTTTGGAAGCAAATGGTTGGAGTCCCAGGGGTGATGGGAGAGATGACAGCATTGTGTGACTTCATTCTACAGACCGGGAGGTGGGTGGGGGAGCAGGACCTTGGGCTGGTGATGCTGCTTTATAAAAACAAAGGAAGGCAGGAGGACTGGAAGAACTGGCAACTAATAATGTTGCTAGATATGGACAGAAAGTTGGTGACTAAGGTGGTGGTGGCAAGACTACAGAAGGTGGCCCAGCAAGTCATGGGTATTGAGCAGAGGGGATTTGTGGGTAGTTGGCTCATCAGGGATGGCACTGCCTGGGTACATAGAGTTATTGAAGGGGCAAGGGCCTGTGGACTGGATGGGTGTCTAGTCTTCTTGGACCAGGAGAAGGCTTATGACCAGGTGCGAAGAGTCTGGCTGGTGAAAGTTTTGGATAGAATGGGGGTTCTGACCCAATTCCAGTTAGCAATGGTCAGCCTACTGGAAGGGAGTAGGGTGGTGCTCATGTGTAATGGTCATAGAGAGGTAGCATTCCCCTTGGGTAGGGGGGTGCCCCAGGGGGACCCATTATCCCCCATTTTGTATGCTCTTTCCCTTGAACCCCTTATGGATAGAATTAGGTGGAGGATAGAAGGACTCTCTGTCTTTGGTATAGGATGGAAAGTTGGGGCCTTTGCAGACAACATGGTGGTTGGTTTGAGATCGATTGCTGATGTTGAAGAGCTCAAGAAGACTGTAGAGTGGTATGAGGAGAACTCTGGAGCGAAGCTGAATTGGCATAAGTGTGAAACAATGGTGCTCGGCAATGGTCTGGTGGGAGGGGAGGTTATAGGAACAATCATCCCCACAGGTGAAGCAGTGCAGTACTTGGGCATCTATTTGTCAGTCTACGGGTCAGTTCTGCCCAGGCTTTGGTGGGAGCAGAGGATTGGAATCTGGGAGGAGGCCCTGCAGAGTTGGGGGGGAAGACAATTTTCTCTGGCAGGATGGGTTTCAATTTTGAATGTCTACTGGCTGCCGAAGTTGTGGTACCTGGTGTATCATCTGGACTTCCCAGCCTGGGTGGTGAAGAGATTGGTGAAGTCAGCAAAGGGATGGATTTGGGCTGGAAGGCAGAGTCAGATTGGTTGGGAGACCTTGTCCCTACCAGTGGCAAGAGGTGGTCTTGGGCTGGTTGACTTTCCAAAATGGTTACACTGCTTGCGAGTATGGTGGCTAAAGAGGGCAGTGGAATTGAGAGGAGGGGGTTGGGTTCCTCTGCTACAGAAGATATGGGAGAGGCAGTCATCACCAAGGGGCTCAACTGGCAATCTCCTCTCATTAGTTGGACTTCAGAGTACTAAGCAACTGTGATATAAAGGATTTTGGTGGGGGATAGCAGATGGGGTGCACCGTATTGGAATTCATTGGCAAGGGAATGAAGGGGAGGAGGATTGGGACCCAGCAATGTGGAGATGAGATCATATACTGCTGGGTGGCACTCCTTTAATTGAGTTTGACATTGGTGATGGAATGGAATGCCAAAGGGGACCAGGCCAGGATCTGTAGCCTAGCAGTTGGCAAGGAGTTGGAATTGACGAAGAGTGGGACTGGCATAGTGTTTGGACCTGGAGTGCCACAGTGAGAAAGTGGATGCTGCCAAAGTACTGGGTGGTCTGGTGGCGCATACTGCAGAGGAATGTTATGCTCAACTTTCGCTCAGGGCATCTTATCATAGGAGGTTGCTTTGACTGTGAGGAGTGCCATAATGTAGGGCAGGAGGGGGGTTATGTACAGATGCCTGAACATTGGCTAGGAGAGTGTGAGGTGTTGGGGGATTTTTGGCAGGCAATTGGGGAGCACTTGGGAGTACAGCATAGGAGAGATGAAGTATGGGGGAGGTGGGAGGACTTGAGGGATAGATTGGTAGGGGGGATAGGGAAGGAGTGGATTATGTTGGGCTGGGCATTGGCTATTTGGGTAGGGCTGGCCAGTCACTGGCTATTTGTTTTTGAGGATGAGAGCTGACAGGGCTTGGGGGACTGGTTGATGCAGTGGCATAGGCTTATGGAAGACACCTTAACAGGCTGGTGGCTTGGTTGGGGGCTGCAGGGTGGTCAGAGGTGCTGCTTAGTGGAGAAAATTTGTAGACAGAGTGAGGGGAGAGTTGGCATAGTTGGTGGAAGGGTGATCTTTACTCATGAGGAGGTAGGGAGGAGCCCTCCTATGGGGATTGGGTAGTGAGTGGTGATGATGTATACTTATTCATAGACTGGTAATAAAGGTGGAGTCCAAGTGACTATAAAAAAAAAAAAAAAAAAAAAAAAAAAAGATATCTTCATTGGGTTCAAAGAAAAGGTTTCTGGGGTCGGGTATTGTAAAGATTTTGAAGGTGGTTTGTTCTCCAGGCTCCAGGATGAGATTCTTGTACAGTTTGACTAGTTGGCAGTATACTTGCTGGAGGACATTCCTCTTGAGGTAATTGACTTGAAGGAGATGTACTTCTTTCTTATCTGAACTTCCAAATCCATTAGCTTGTCTCATTCCTTTAGTCAGTTTGGAGACTTCTTGTAATTGTGGGGTCTTGACCTTCATGAAGCCTGCTTGAGAAATCTTCTATCCTCTAATAATTCAGTGCTATTCTGTACTACTATTATGTAGGATGACCTTGATTTCACCTGTATATCCTGGATCAATAGTTCCTCCTTCTATGGTTATTCCTTATCTGGTAAGTCCAGATCTTGAGATTAGTTGGATGTAAGCTCCTTAGGGTGGCTGCATGGCTAGTCTAGTTCTGATTATGAATATTTTTCCAGACTTGATAGATTCATCCTCCAGACTGTTAAGATCATATCCTATATCTTCTGGGTGGGCTTTGGTTAGGGTTTGGCCTTGAGATGTAGCAGAGCATACTGGAAAATATCCTTACTGAGTTCAGACTATTCTAGGGCTGAAGCTCTACTAGCAGAGACCCTCCAGGCTCTGAGGTTGAGGTGTGGCCATCTGGCTCCAGTAGAGAGGTCTCAGAGATAGTTGATTCCTCTTATTTCTGTAGGGTCTAGGGCTTCCATGAAGTTGTGGTATCTTCTACTCATCCTTAGCAGGTTGTATGTCTGATAAGGGCTAGGATGTCTTCTCCTAAATCATAAATCTTGAGGATTCTTCTTCCTGGCTTCTTGGTCTGGCTTTTTAGAATCTGGTCTCTTTTTTTTTTTTTTTTTTTTTT